>RCUC01107355.1:0-98459 GCA_003697995.1 Taxidea taxus jeffersonii
CCCCCTTTCCCCTTTTCCCCACCCCGCTCTCCTCGCCCACACTCATGCACTCTTTCTCTGTTTAAAAAAAAAAAAAAATCACCCAACACATAACATTTAATTTTTTTTTCCAAATAAGCTCTTACTCTCTCATTTTTCAAATACTTTTGATTTTATTAAGGAACATAAATGATATTGAAAGCTTAGTATTTAAGAATTGGTTAGACATCTTTAGACTGCTGGTGTGCTTCCAGTGCTTCTTTATGTATCTTGAAAACTACGGATCTTTAACATATCTTCAGTCTAGTAGCGTAACACAACTCTTCAATGTAGATATCAGTAAAACTCTCTGGGCTTTCCTTGAGACTTCGATTTTTTTCCTGTGTCCTTTTTTTGTTTGTGCATTTTGAATCGCTCAGCCATTGTTAGGAGATCTTCAGGGACACTCTGATTTGCTCGTTTCAGAATTTTAATCAATTCAGTGGCAATCTTCCAATCATTCTGAGTCATGAGGGTAATTGATACACCGGTCTTCCCTGCTCTTCCAGTACGCCCCACTCTGTGTACATATTCTTCAATATTGCGTGGGAAGTCGTAATTATATACGTGTGTGACATCGTTAACATCAAGACCTCTGGATGCTAAATCGGTAGCAATCAGTATTTTCACTTTTCCACTTCTAAAGTCCTCCAGTGCTCGTTCACGATCATGCTGTTCTCTGTCGCCATGCAGTGATTGCACTGGTATGCCTTGGATGCTCAAATCACTTGATAAGTCATCAGCAACAAGTTTTCTGCTGACAAACACGATGACTTTGTCTTGGGGTGACAGACCCTGTAAGAATTCTTGGATAAGAGATCGTTTTTCTTCTTCTGTGGTAACGATTACATTTTGCTTCACCGTATTAACAGCAACTAGATCCAGAGTACCAACATAAACAATCATAGGTTCTTTCAGATAAGAATGAGCAAGTCGACGAATGGTATCTGGCCAAGTTGCACTTGTCATAATAGTCTGGCGGTCTGGGCGCACATCTAATAAAATCTTCATTATCTGGTGTTCAAACCCCAGATCTAGCATTTTATCTGCTTCATCTAAGACTAAGTAGGTTATGCTTCGTAGGTTGACAAAGTTATTCATTTGCAGATCATTCAGTCGTCCAGGAGTTGCAATAATGATATCTATGCCTTTGGTAATATCTCGTATTTGTCGTTCTCTACTTCCACCACCATATATACAAATACTTTTAAGACCTTTATATGAATACTTAGAACATTCAGCTTCCACCTGAAGAGCTAATTCTCGAGTGGGTGTAAGGACTAGCATGCCAGCCCCATTTCTTTCCTCTCTAGGTATTGGTTGATTATTGAGGTGAATAAACCCAGGCATTAAATAGGACAATGTTTTGCCTGTTCCAGTTTGGGCAACTCCTATGAGATCTATTCCTTGTAGAATAATTGGCCACGCCTGTGACTGAATGGGCGTTGGCTTTTGAAACCCTGCTCTTCTAATGCTTTTCATAAGTTCAGGATAAGGATGAAAAGCATCCTCAAATTGACGAGTAGGGTTGGGAATGGGACGCTTTTCGCCATCTTTCAAGTCATCACACATTACGTCAAAATTTTCCTTTCTCCACATATCTACTTCAACTTCAGACAATGAGCTTGTTGCTTCAGATTCTACATAGAAGTTTTTCTTAATTGGTGGTAAATCTGCCCATTTTCTTTTTTCCCACTCTACAACTTCTGCTCTTATTTGATCCCAATCTATCAGTGGCTGAACTTGTCTAGCACCAGTGTTATCTGGGCGGAGCTCTCTTCCAGCAGAGGCCTGAGGTGCGGCACTATCGACACGGGACTCTGAATGGTGGCCTCGTTCTTGTTTCTTAACAAGAGCATCTATAGCTGCTTTGGCCTTCACTTTCATGTCCTTTGTGCCAAAAATTTTTACCTCTGCTTCAAAATCACCTTTTATGATCTGTATTTTGGTACTCGTTGTAGCCTGGATATCTTTTATCTTTGATCCACCACGACCAATCACCACACCAATCATATTGTTCTTCAATCTAAAGCAGAGAGGTGGGTCCCTGGGGCCTGAGGCTCTAAGCTCTGTGTAGCCGGCAGGGCCGCTCCAGCCTCTACCGCCTCTGCCCCTTCCACTGCCACCACCGCCACCGCCACCCCTGCTGCCACTGCCGCCGCTGCCGCCGCCGCCGCCGCCGCCGCCGCCGCCGCCGCTGCCACCACTGCCACCACTGCCGCCGCCCCTGCCATCCTGGCGGGCCCTGAAATCTCTTGGATTAGGCTCTGCCTTTTTCTGTTGCGGGGCCCAGGCCATTATGGTGTTGGCCTTCTGCCTACCTAGAGTGGGAAGATACGGTCTGCGTCTTCCCTCTCCTCAGGCGCTTGACCAGCAGAATATGGCGCTGCTGGGTAACAATGCAGCCGTTAAAAAAGGAATTGTTGTGACGTAGTGGCACGGGTTTCAATGGGCTGGCCAATCACAGGACTCCGGGCTAGCGCGAGGTAGCCAGGCACCTCTGACGCAAAATTTAAAGTGACACTGTCACATGACCTGTCGCTGGTGATGGTGACCTTAGTCATGTGGTTAAGTAGTTTGACCCAGGGTTTCCACACTGTAAAATTACTTTTTCCTTTCCATTCTAGTCATAATAAATAATTATTACTCTGTTCTTTGGAAACAATTCATTAAGTCTAGCTGACCCTCGTAGGCTCACCAGCTGTTTAAATTCAGTTATTTCCAACGTTTTGTAGAAACTAATGTTCTTTGTGATAGTATTTGAAAAACACTGCTCCGGAGGAATATTGATTGTCGAATGAGTTTTTGTCATTTGGTGGTTCAACAAGACTTATTCTGACAGAACACATTGCGAATCTCCTACACTTTTTTAATGAATTGTGCTAGGAGTTTTAAAGCATTCCCAATATCTTTTAATTCATTAACTGTTAAAAAGGGAAATTTGTTTAGTCAAATGTGGCTTTAACTTAAGAATATATGTATTTCCCTGTCTATGTTTTCATCTTTACACTGACTAATAGTATGTATTACAGAACCACACAATTCTAGAGGCATTGGATATGTCAGGGTCACTTTGTTTTTCTCCTTCACTGAAGAAAGAATGAAGTTGAAGCCCTGATATCCTTAAGGACTTGATGGAGTACTTTATACTGAGAGTATAAATTGAGAACCATTTCTTAGCTTATAGACAGGGGCTCTCAATGCTCTACTGTAAAGTGACTTGTTTTTGCTCCTTTTGTTTCCTGTGGGTGATACAGGAGAATAGAAGGAGCCATGGTAATGAAGTGAAATAGTCTTAAAGTGAGAAGGGTAGCCATGTACAAAAGTAGTGCACTTTGTGGCAGAACTCAATGTAGTCGATTATTGAGACTGAAGACTTGTGCAGGTATTATAGGTACTGAGAGAGATTATGCTTTCAGGGTCATTCCCTACCATTGGAGAAACTGATTGTTACCTAAACTAAAGGCCACCAGTGCGATATTCTTTGTTTCAGAAATCTCTGGAACAGGTTTATCTCCTTTCTGAAATGTTCCCCTTAGATATTTACCCTATGGGTTTTGGTTTGGTACCTTTAGTAACTTACTCTAAAAACAAACAAACAAACAACAAACCAGGGCACAGAAGTATAAATTTGTCAATTAGATGCATTCTAGTGGAGCAGCTGGCTACGAGGTTCTTACGGAACAGAGGGAGGCAAAAAATGAAGGGTTGGGGTTTCTGATGAAGTATATCTGAAGAAAGGTAGTGGAATAGAGGATTGTGCTTAAGGCATTCTTCACCATTTTGCTTAGGGTGGTTCCCAGTACCTGATAGGCAACAATAAAGGAGTGAAATATTATAGACAGTAAATTGAGATAATTTTAAACCACTGTGTGATTTCCACAAAACTGTCCTGTAGATAAGTTAATGTTGAAGTCCTAAAGCATTCTTGTAGGTGGGACTTCCTTAGAAACATCTCTGATAGTAATTTATTTTATTTTTAAAGATTTTATTTATTTGATAGATCACAAGTAGGCAGAGAGGCAGGCAGAGAGGGGGAGGGGGAAGCAGGCTCCCCACTGAGCAGAGAGCCCAATGTGGGGCTCAATCCCAGGACCCCGAGATCATGACCTGAGCCGAAGGCAGAGGCCCAACCCACTGAGACACCCAGGCGCCCCTCTGATAGTATTTTAATTTAATTTTCTTTGATAATCTAAAGCAACCTAGACTTGGGGGATTCCAGTTAGCATTACTAATTATAATAATTATAGTTGATTTTACATCTGTACAGCACTTTATAGTTTATAAATACCTGTAGAAATCGTCTATTTGGATGCTCAGCATCTGGCCATTATTCTATTCTGCAGCAATATATTATAGCAAAGTTGCCATCATCATTAAACACATTAGCCTATTTATTCTTTGCATAGAGCTATGTAATGTAGAGTCTAAAGAAGTGGCAGAGGCATGGGGTAGTGGTCAAAAACACAAGGGCCTAAATAACTGGGTTCTGCTCTCAATTCTGTCACTTATTATCTGTGGGTCCTTGAGCTAATTCCAAGCTTCTTATGCCTTGGCTCTGTTCTCTGTGGAATGACACAGTAATACTTATATACACAGAGACACACCCAGTTACACTCCTTGGTGCATAGTAGGAAGTCTCCAAATCTCAATAAACTATATTACAGAAATTGCAGGTGTGTAGAGACAATTAGAGAAGTTCCCAAATGTTTGTCCAAGATTTTTCCTGATAGAATTTCCTCTGTCTACATCAAAATGAAAATGAGGGTAATAAAAATTTGTTCATAAATCTAAATTAACTCAATTTAAACTTTTATATATTTTTTAAAAGATTTATTTATTTATTTGACAGAGATCACAAGTAGGCAGAGAGAGAGGAAGGGAAGCAGGCTCCTTGCTAAGCAGAGAGCCTGATGCGGGGCTCTATCCCAGGACCCTGGGATCATGACCTGAGCCGAAGGTAGAAGCTTTAGCCCACTGAGCCACACAGGTGCCCCCAATTTAAATTTTTAAATTCTAACATCATACTTGCTTTTGTTGGGAAAATATCCTTTAGAAAGTGAAAGGATCACAAATGATTTTTAAGGATCCCTATTATGTAAAAAAAAAAAAAAAGGTAAAACTGATGTCTGTAACCAGATTTGATTTTGAAATGTAACTTGTATGTGAAACCCAAGAAATTGATAGTACTCATGTAGCAGAGTAGCAAATAAACACAATTCAGAATGCTATATAGGTATTAAACATGATGGCAAGTCACAAAGTCTGGGAGACTGGAGAGTTGAGGCAAAACTCTCCAAGGGATGTAAGTCTGTTCTGTCACTAGGAGGTGTGGAATTACAGATAGAAGGATATTAAAGTTTTAGGGGAAGAAATCAACGTGGCTTTGAGGAGGTGATGAAGGCAGCCTGGATGACCAGGAGAGAAGATTTGGGTTAAGGACAAAGAGGAAATGGAGAAAAATAGTTAGGGTCAGGCGAAGGGAAAAGAGAACTTTCAGGAACTGAAAAGACAAAGATGTTTCAAATTACTATGGTAAAAAAATGGGAGGGAGAGGAATGAATCTAGAATGAAGTTTTCTTGACACTCTCAGTATTATAGGAAGCAGGGCTGTATGGGGAAAGCAGGATGCAATGAAGTGAAGAATGGGGGCTGTGTATGAGATATTTTAAGTATATTGAACTGAGAGACTTGAACAGAGTGTGTCAGTGCTAATTCAAGAAAAGAACAGCTAAAATGAGCAGGGACTCAACTAGCAACTAATATTTTTAGTACTAGTATATGCCAAACATGTAAAATGCATTGTTTCCCTTTACTCATCACAGCAACTCTGTGATAGGTGTTTTCCCCCTTTTCCATGTGAAAACATTGAAACTCCTAGTTATCACATAATAGATCCAAGTTCATGCAAAGGTATGGTATAACTTAGACAAATTTAGACCCGGGTCTGATTAGCTTCAAGGCCGTTCTCCCTCTACTACATTCCCATGTGTAGGGGAAAATATGCTTGATTTAATGCCTGACTGTAGAGATGGAATGAAAGGAGTGTTTAGTGAAAGATTACTCAAACTGACAGGTTGGGGACTCCTCAAAGAAAACAACCATGGAGCTATTTGGCAGGGCGGTTGGAGGGGAAGGCATTTATAGGGCAAGAAGAGTTTGGTTTCAGAAATGTTCACTTTGTGGTGGTTTGGGGAAATAGAAGTGGAAATGTGAAGTAGGACTGGAGATTTGGGACTCTAGTTCAGGTAAGAAGACAGGAGGGAAAATAGAATAATCAGCTTAGAAAGTCGAGGTGAAACAGAGAATGCATATTCTTCAGAGAATAATGGAAACAGAGTAATGGAAAACAGGTTTGAGAATATCTCCAGGAATCAGAGAAGCCATATAAAAAGATTATGAGAAGGGAAGGACAGGGAACCAAGTGAGGAAATAAGAAAAATTCAAGAGAATAAGAAAAGAGCATTATAGTAGGAATTAAGGCAAGAGAACAGGTAGAGAAGACCTGCCAAATAATGTAAAATACGTCATGGAGGACAAGGAGTAAATAAACTACTGAAGGTGGGAGAAGGAAATTAGCAATGACTTTCAAGAAGGTTTTTATGTGCCACGGCAGAGAAACTCATATTGCCAAGGAAGCAACTGGGAAGAGAGACAACTGGACCACTGGGCAGGCCAGCAGTGCTGGGGAGAGAACTTTACATCTTGTACCAAAAGCTGAAAGGCACTGTCTTAATTTTTAAACAAGGTTTCTAGGAAACCAAGATTTCATGGTCGGTCACTGGGATTGTTCTGCAAAGGATCCAGTGGATTTCAGTAAGACTACTTACCATGAATATTGGAAGGAAATGTACTTTAATAGTCTTTCAAAATACAAGGAAGTGTAGGATGAGGGAGATAATCACAAGGAAACAAGAACCATTCATTAGCACTTTCAGAAAAGGAAAGTTTTTATAAAAGGAGGAATAGGGAGTACTGGGTGTTCTTTCAAGGAGACTACAGTGCTATTTATAGCTGCCCATTAAATTTTTCTCTATCAAATTTGGTTACTCTCCACAGAGTGGGGGAATGCATTATTTAGGTATATGAAGAAGTGAGGCTATTGATGTAATTTAATCTCCTTTGAGCACAAACAGAAAAAAAATAGAGAAGAAAGAAAGAAACTGTGAGCTGATTAGCACCTGCAATAAGCCCTGTTGGAGAAATTCTTGCTTACCAACCACTTCCTATGGAAATTTTAACATGCTGGTATGAGTTTTAAAAATAATAAGTTTCAATTATCCCTTGGCTCTATTTTGAGTCATTTGAAGGGCTTTGTAGGACCATTTCATTTCTGATAGCTATGATGTAGGTAAGTAGAAAGAAAAACAGTTTTCTACATAATTTGCATTATATCCAGAAGCCAAACAACAGTCCTTAGAATCATAGGAATATAGAGGTGGGAAAAACTGACTTGGAAAAGCATCTCTTCTAACCTTCTTATTTGTAAGTGAGAAATCTAACATCTATAGCAGCTTTGTCCAATGGGGACATGGCGTGAGTCACACATACAATTTTAAATTTTCTAGTAGCCATGTTAAAAAAATAGTAAAAGGGGGAGACTTCTGACTCTGGACAAGATGCTATAGGCACATTTCTCCCTATTCCTTTTGCTTATTTATTTTACATATAAAAGAAGAAGACTCTGAAATTTGGAGAGAAGAAGGCAGACCAGCTAAGGATTTTGGAACTTAAGGAATGACAAAACGGTAAGTCCCCTAGATTTTTTCTTTTTTTGTTTTGCCTCCTTTGCCTCCTAGATTGGGTGCTGGAGAACCCTGCAACTCAGAAACACCCACAGGCACAGCCAAAAAAAAAAAATGCCCCATGTAAAACCTGTTCTTTTAAGCCAAAGGACCAAGAAAGGAGCAGCCTATCAAGAAATACATCTTCTGATAATAACTTCCCTGCTTCCTTATTGCAGAAAATAATAACAACAACAACACAGTGCACTTCCCCTGCCCCCATTAACAAAGGCTTAGTGCAGAGCCTAGGTTTCCATCCATATCCATTGGTAACGAGATGCTCCTATCTCTCCTTGCTGTGGTGATGTCCAAGAAGACCAAGTCTCCAAGACTTTATTTTCAGCACTGTGCAGAGGTGGTGAGATGCCCTCTCTACACCTATACCCTCCTCTCACCATTATGTCAATAGAAACTCTGGGGGGGAACCTGAAGTTCCAGGCTCACCTAGCGGTAATGTGGCATATCTTACTTAACTCACAGCATTTGTGAAATACCAGTGGGGAGCATGGGCTCACAAATCTGCCTGGCAGCAAGAAGGTAGGACCCAAAAAGGGATACTTTCCCTACGAGTATCCTTCAGTGGAGGCTTGCAAAATTGGAGATTTAAATAATACTGAAATTCTCACAGTGCACAAATGTGTTAGAATTAAAAATCACCCATAGTATCAAGAATTAGGATGAATGAGGATGAATGAGGAAGAAGACATGAACAGATACCAACAATGAGAAGAAATGGGAAATGGAATTATCTGGAAAAGATTTAAAGTAAACCATCATTTTTAAAAAAAGCTTCAGTGAGTGCTGTGAAGTGTGTAAGCCTGACGATTCACAGACCCGTACCCCTGGGGAAAATAAAACAGTATATGTTAATAAATATAATAAAAAAAATAAAAAATAAAGGACCAATTTAAAAAACTTCAGTGAGCACTTCTCAACAAACGTGAAACAAACAAAAATTTTTTTTTTTTTTGCCTCTTCAACAAATGGTGTTGGGAAAATTGGACAGCCACATGCAGAAAAATGAAATTGGACCATTTCCTTACACCACACACGAAAATAGACTCAAAATGGATGAAGGACCTCAACGTGAGAAAGGAATCCATCAAAATCCTTGAGGAGAACACAGGCAGCAACCTCTTCGACCTCAGCCGCAGCAACTTCTTCCTAGGAACAAGGCCAAAGGCAAGGGAAGCAAGGGAAAAAATGAACTATTGGGACTTCATCAAGATCAAAAGCTTTTGCACAGCAAAGGAAACAGTCAACAAAACCAAAAGACAACTGACAGAGTGGGAAAAGATATTTGCAAAAGAAAAAAAATTTTTAACAAAAAGTAGAAGATACAAAGAAGAACCAAATAGAAATTTTAAGACTGAAAAATTCAATAATCAAAATAAACTCTCTTCATGGGTTTAATAAAAGAATGGAAATGAAAGAGGAATGAAGTAGTGAACTTAAAGATAGAACATTAGGAATTACCCAGTTTTAACAACAGGGAGAAAAAAAGACTGAAAAAAATAATAGCCTCAGAGGCCTATGGACAATAATAAAAGCTCTAATACTCCTTGGAGTTGCGGAAGATGAGAAAGAACATGGGTATGAACAGATATTCAACAGAATAAGGACTGAATTTTTCCCAATTTCCTGAAAAGCATAAACCTACAAATTTCCAGAATATTAGTAAACCCCAAACACACTAAAGCCAAGGTAATTCATGCCAAGACAAATCATAGTCAAATTTATATAATCTAAAGACAATGAAAAACTCTTGAAAGCAGATAAAGAGAAATGACACATTTCCTATAGGGGGAACACCTGTTCAAATGATAGCAGATTTGTCATGAAAAACCATGGAGGCCAGAAAGAGGTGGCATAATATTTTTTCACATGCTGAGAGACAAGAACAATCAACCCAGAATTTCATATGCAGAGGAAATAACTTAAGAAATGAAGAGGGGGCACCTGGGTGGCTCAGTGGGTTAAAGCCTCTGCTTTCGGCTCAGGTCATGATCCCAGGGTCCTCGGATGGAGCCCTGCATCGGGCTCTCTGCTCAGCAGGGAGTCTGCTTCCCTTCCTCTCTGCCTGCCTCTCTGCCTACTTGTGATCTCAATCTCTCTGTGTTAAATAAATAAATAAAATCTTTTTTTTAAAAAAAGAAAGAAATGAAGAGAAGATCAAAATATTTTCAAATGAAGGAAAGCTAAGAGAATTTATTGCCAGCAGTCCTAATGTAAAATAATGGCTGATGCACATGCTCTATATGAAAAGGGAATGATAAAAGAAGGAAAGGAAACAATAAGCAAAAATATGGGTTAAATATAATAGAGTAGCTTCAAATTTTATAAATGCTGTTTGATATTTGAAGTAAAATTATGATAATGTATGATACCATTTAAAATGTATTAGGGGAGATAGTTAAAACAAATATATTACAATTGGGAAGAGTAAAGGGACATAAAAAGAGAAAGGGTTTCTGTACTTGACCATATTGTAAAATAATAGTACCATAGACTATGATAAGTTACAGATACATAATGTGATATCTGGAGGAACCACTCAAAAGCCATATAAATACATACACTCAAAAGCAGTAGAGGCAACTTAAAATGGAATTCTAAGAAATTTTCAGTTAACCCACAGGAAATATACACATGAAAATATGCTCAAAATTATTAGTCATAAGGGTAATGGTAATCAAATTCACAATGAGATACTCCTTCATACCAACTATAACAGCTGTAATAAACAAGACAAAGATAAGGTGGTGAGGATGCGAAGAAGAAATTGAACCCTCATACCTCTAGTAGAAATATAAAAAAGTACGCTCATTTTGGAAAAAGATTTTGGCAGTTTTCCAAAATGTCAAATGTCAAGTTACCATAAAAGTAAGTAAATAAAGCTACTGTATGACCCAGCAATTCCACATTTCGGTATCTACCAAGAGAAGTACAAACATGTTCACCAAAA
The DNA here is from genome assembly GCA_003697995.1 of Taxidea taxus jeffersonii. Taxonomy (NCBI): domain Eukaryota; kingdom Metazoa; phylum Chordata; class Mammalia; order Carnivora; family Mustelidae; genus Taxidea; species Taxidea taxus. The sequence goes on from RCUC01107355.1 coordinate 10,768, forward strand.
ACTTGTACATAGATATAAATAGCAGTATTATTTACAGTAGTCAAGAAGCCAAAAATAACCCAAATGTCCATCACCCGAGGAACGGTTAAACAAAACGTATTGGATACGTATGGTGGAATACTGTTCATTAAAAAGGAACGTGATATTGGTGAATGCTGGTGTAGATGATCCTTGAAAACATCATGTGAGATGAAAGAAGTTGGTCACAAAAGACAATTTGCCTTATGATTAATTTATATGCACTGTCTAGAGTAGGCAAATACATAGAGAGAAACTAGATGAGGGTTTCTGAGGGCTGAGGATGGATGTGGGAGGTGAGGTAGACTTGGAAGTGAGGTCGACTTGGAAGTGACTGTTACAGAGTTTGGTTTTGGGTGATGAAATTAATTCATGGTGATTATTTCAAAAACTCTGTGAATATACAACCCCCCCCCCATTGAATTCTTCACTCTAAATGCATGAATTGCACCGTATGTGAACTGTAGCTCAATAAAGTGTTAAATAATATATTGACCTATGTGAATCTTAGGTTTCTGAGCACTTTGCTCCCTTTCCTATATGAATTAAACGCATGTTCTAATTTTCCCCTCTGAAAGCAATACTGTTGACAAATGAGAAAACTGAGGCACAAATAATATGCTGGTTTTTTTTCCAAGGTCACACAGCTAACTCCTGAGCTTCACATAGCAAACTCAAACAGATTTCCTGGCTATACACAAGGGCGATTAACAATAGGCTGGGGAAAGATGGGGAAGTCACGAAAAGGAAACCATTTCCAATAAACATATTCAGTTGTGATAATCTGGGATAAAAAAAAAGGCAATCCAGTATGACAGAAGTTTTTATTGCCTTCCTCAGGGGTTTCAGAACTGCTTGTAGTTGATAAAGCCATTCAGAGTAAGGATTTGGGACAAGGGCTTATACTCAGTTCTTTGCCGTGCACATCACTACTGAGGGAGATAGCAGGTGACGTAAGTCTTCAGTAAGAATCATCGTAGGGGAAGAGAAACACAAATGACAATGTTAACAACTGCTGAATCTTCTCTTTGGGAGTTTATTGACATTCCTAGATGATAGGAGTAGAAAATTGATAGAAGAAAAGGTAACAGTCTTTAAAGGTGGATTAATTTGGCATGTTGTTCTTCTGTCAGTATTATTATAGCATTTCATGGGAAAAAAGATGCATTTGATGCCATTTACTCTTTTCAACATGGCCATTACTTCAGATATATTATCACTTGATTTTTCAATTTTTGCTGAAATGATACTTGATATAGTTTTGTTCTTATTATGGAATCTCTGTCTCAATTTCCTGAAAAAGATTGCAGCCCCAGTGAAGTATGGCAGAAAATTAATTAATGTGTGTGGCTATTTAAAGATCATTCAGGGAGAACATCAAGTGGTATTTTCTAGACCGTCTGACTTTGATCTGAATATTCTTTGTTTGCAATGACACAGATTTCGTGGCTGGCAGCCATGAGCTAAAACCTGGAAATTTGTAAGGTTTGCATGTTTCAGGTCATACAGGCTGGGGTCCTCAAGGGTGGACCAGTGGACCAGTAGGGAGAAGCAGCAGCTGAGGGAAAGGAGGGGGGTGAGGGAAACTAGCTTGCCTGCTGAAGATGACACCCAAAGACAGCCAGCCTTTCTAATATGCAATGTACAAAAAGCATGTTTATGTCAGAACACGTCCAGTTACATGGTGGATAAAGGTGTTCTAATCCTATATGTCGTTGTAATTCACACAGCTGGCAGTACAAGATGTCTGGTCTAAGAAGCTATGGTGGTTCTGGGCAACTTGCCAGTCAGAGAGCCTTTGGGATTATCCAAGTTTCAGGAACAAATAATTAGTGAGGTGTCAGGACAGCACACAAGCAGGCTATGGTTCAGGGAGGGACTTTGTTGACCCTGGAATATGGGAGTGTTGGGCGGAAGGAAACAGGATGAATGCTGTGGAGCCTGTTTCAGTGGGGTGGGTCTTATGGGAGGCAGAGCCCGGGTGGTACACTTGATACTATGTCGGTGACAGCAAAGCTGATTCTAGCCCCATTGCAAAGTGGGCCAAGGTTGCTAATGGAATTTGTGTCATGATTAGGCTTTGTGATGGAGCCACATTTGGTGCGTCCAGGTAGAAGTGTCTCAGAACTGTGGGCTTACACGCACTCACAGATGGATCAGCAACCATCACGGTTATGTAAGCAGTCACATGCCATGAGATGGCATAGCGTGTGGGGACGGTGAGCAGAGACTCATTGCGTTTCGCATCTTCTGCTTACTGTTTGTATGATGTACTTAGTGCCTTGGTTTCCTCTGTTGTAGAGTGGGGTTAAATGATATTTATCTTCTAGGGTGATTGTAAGGGTAAGCATTTCAAGTGCATATCTGGCAAGAAAGATGGAATGTTTTCAATTCCAGCAGTTCATCATGGTGCATTGTGATAGAATGCCTTGCTACTCAGTATGGTCTGCATACCAACAGCCTTCCCTGCGAACTTGTTTAAGGAGCAGACCCTTGGGCTCCATACCAGTCCTCCTGAATCAGCAACGGCATTTTCATGAAGTGTACCAGAAAAATGCTGAGCACAAGAAGATTTGAGAGGACCTCTAAAATGGTTTACCTTAAGAGGTGTATCCTGCTTGTTAGCTGTCGAAAGTTGTTCAAGTTAGTTAGCTCTCTGAGTACATTTCCCCATCTGGAAAAAGAGAAAAGTTCACATGTTAGGATTAGGAAGAGCATATGAAATAACATGTCAGAGTACTTAATGGTACTCCACCAGTGTACAGACTGTGCGATCTGTGATTACTAGGAAGTCGTAATAAGTAATTTTCAGGGCTTTAGATGTGGTTAGCTATGGCCAGGGCTTTGGCTTTATAAGTCCCGCACCATGATCCTAAAATTGATAGCAACGGAGCTTTAGTGAACTAGGCTGATTCCTTTTCCTGCCCCCCCTTTATTGAAGTATAATTGACTAAACTGCACATATTTAAGGTCTACAATGTGATGATTTGATACACATATGAATTATGAAATGATTATCACAGTCAAGTTAGTTAACACATCCATCACCTCACGTAGTTAGTATATACCCCAAGGTGACTGAAGTAGAGATGGCAAGCTTTCCTGTCTGGTAGAGAGCGACCATGTCTGGCTCTGTGAGCTGCACGGTCTCTGTTGTGACTGCTCAGCTCTGTCCTTGTAGTAAGAAAGCAGCTATAGACAAGTAAGCAAATAGGCGTCATCTGTTCCCCCGCCCCCCAAGAATGCAGAAAATAGATGGTAGATGAGATTAGACAATATGGTAGAAAATAGATAGTAGATGAGATTAGAAGATAACAGAAGAGAAATTTGACGCAGATCTTGGAATCCATTCCGAGTCCTTTCCTCAAGGTCTTTTGGGGACCTAGGAAGGAAGCAGAGATGATCATATCATTGGCTGTGTGTTACAACTGAGATGTATGGGCTGAGGAGGAGGGTACATCTTTGGGATGAGGTGAACATTGTTTCTCATTTACCACCACAGTCATGGTGTTGGTTGTCCTTGGTCGTGGGTCTGTTCCTGGGGCAGTGTTTCCTCACTGGCTTATGCCTAGAACTGCCCTGGCCCTCGTCCACTCTGTTAACAACTTGCCAAAGTGCATAGTCCTTAGAGACCATCTGAAATAACAGAGCTCATAAAATGGTTGATTTTTCCATGGCCACACAGGAAAATCCCAGTGACCCCAGATACAACACCTTAGTTTCAAGGGGAACTGAGCAGCGGAGTGTATTGGCATAAACCATGTGTTTTTAGTTGGCAGGCTTGTAGGGCTTCTTGTTTTGAGCAAAGAAGGACAGGGGAATAAGCATAGACCAGAGGGAACCAGGAGGACTGACAACACTGTAGAATCAGTGTCATAGGTGCCAGTACTTTTCTGTTAAGAGTTAGACTGCCATCGTATCCAGAGGAATCAGGCAGTGGGTGGGGTCTTGGTAGTGGGGTCTCTGGGTTGTCATTTGTCTTTCCAGGGGAGTTGATTGAGATAGAGGCAGAACCTGAGTGAGTGGAAAGACCAGGCTCCAGCTCTTCAGGAAAGGAATCTGGCAAGGGATTTGGTGCCCCAAGCCAAGGCAGAGCAAACTCAGCACAGGAACTGAAGCCCGGGAATTAGGGAATGGGTACAATAGTGGGAGCCAGGGGACAGCTGCAGCTCTGGGAGGCTCCTACTACCACCATTGGGCATGTTCTTGCAGAAGGAAGGTATTAAGGCTTTTCGGTTCACCGCAGGGCCCAGGAGTAGCAAGTAGGGACTGGCTGGCACGAAGTCCCAGATTCATACACATAATGTTGAGTTTTGGTACGTGCCTGGATGCAATAAGTTACCGTCCCTATTTTAAATCTCATGACCTTGCCTACTCAAAGATTGCTGAGGACATTGTTTTGTGAGAAAAAGGGAAATTCACCTGCCTGCATGCTCAGTGGGCTTTCGTAGCAGCCTGATTGTTGAGAGGGTTTCCAAAAACTTGTGGAACTGTAGAAGCTGGTTACTCTTGGGATGGTGCATTAGTCATGGTCCAGTGAGGAGGCATAAACCTCTTAAGAGGTTTTAACACGAAAAATGTGCCCCTAGGCATAAAGGCTTGTTAACAAGGTATAACACTGTTAACTAAGACACTACACAGGGAAAAAGAAACACTGAGCAATCAGAGGAGGAGAAGGTACAGGAAACAGCACGCACTTCTGGGGCTAGGGAAACAGAAAGAAGAGACCGGAATTCTTACTACTTATTCTTAAGACTTAGCAGTTCAGAGGAGGGTGTCCCTGGAGTTAAAGCCAGACCTCTGCGGATGGCGTGTTGTGGTGTTTCTGAGGGGAGAGTCATGAAGCTGCTTGTCCAAGGGTGAAACATCTGCAAACTGCATTCCACTGCTGTCATGGGACGGCGCTGCCACTGCAGTGGAGAAGAGTTGGAGAAATCCTCACAGGAAGCAGACCGGAAGGAGCAAGTCCCTCCTCCTTCCTCTAGCCCTGCATTCCCCTCTAGAGCTATCAGGGCTCCATCCAACAAAGCAGAAATGTTCTTTGCAGAGTCCCAGTCCCCACCTCACAAACCAGGCAGGGAAAAGCAGAGCAGGTGGGAGCTAAGAGAGAATGAACGAGTAACCCAGAATGCTTTTGTACTCTTCGGGGACAAGCTCTTTCGGTTTGCTCAGCCTCTCTGTCCACTGAAATGAGAAATGACTCAGGAGAACCTTCCAAGTTTCTCAATCATTCTCCCTTCCCAGCACCCACAAAAAGCGATCCACAGAGAAAACCCACGGTGGGTGCTCCCTAGGCTGTGAATTGAGTGACTGAGAAGATGCAGCTAAGGGCGCCAGAGTCGGAAAGGAGAAAGAATGCAAGGACAGAATTTGTCAGCTTTTACCTTTTTTTTCCCTTTACCTTTTTTTTTTTTTCCAGCAAAGTGAAATTCATACTACTCTGGCCTGCACATGAAATAAGTACAGGGCAAATTTCAGCACAGCTGGAGCAAATGTTAAATTTTGTGACAGGAAAATTAAGGGCAATGATTTCTGCTGGGCAGTTCTTTAGAATAATACACATGCTAGAATGTGTTCTACCTTTTTTTTTTTTTTTCAGAAATTAAAGGCAGCCAGAGTGGGAACTCCATTTCACACATTACTGCTCAGAGAGAGCAACCATTCTGAGATAACCATAAGGTTGTTTACATGTTAGGGTTAGGGTTAGAGCACAGAATGGAGTTGGAGCTAATTGGGAATGGCAAGAGCTAGAGAATGTGAAACCACTGACGACAGACTGGGAGTTTTGTAGAGTTGTTTAATCCTGTTACAACAAGTGAGGCCATTCCAAATGCTATGCGGAGAAGCAAAGGACATACAAGTAGAGTGATGAATCATAGACCCCAGCAGTAAGACAAGAGGACGACTAACATGGCACTGGCTGAGGTTTTCACATTTCTTTTTTGAGGAGCATTCGGAGTTGATCCCATATTTCCTATGTGTATTATTTATTAGTAGTGTGTATGTGTTTGAATGCATCAGTTGTTTTTATAAATCAGACATTGTTAATTGCACAGTCCATTACTGTTGACCTCGACCTTTGCTTTTGAACACATCTAGTTTATCCCTTGACAAGTGAGCCGACAAATTCAGAAAAATTACTTTCAATCCCAGACTGTGAGTGGAATAAATTTAGATCTGTGTGTCTCCTATGCTGTAATTATAGCTCTTCTTAATATATACTGCTTCCTCGATTCTCATTGGCTCTGCATCATGATTTGTCTGACCACTCATTATGGATTATCACTTCTGGCTTTATTGCCTGACTGACCCTCATCAGACAGCAGCTGTCTGGACCATGCCCTCTGATCTGTGACGAGAGGTAGGAAGTACATGACTATCCCAGTGGATCCCTGCCCCAGCTGAGATCAGAAGAGTGGCATCAGGCATTTCTTAAATTATCCCTCAGTAATCTCAATATAAATGAAAAGAAGGGTACTTCTGGCACCACTGACAACTGAAGTTAAGTTATGATGCCTTGGATGATTAAACCAAGTGATAATTGCCCTCTCCAGAGCAGTATCTAAACTACATATATTTTTGATCTGCTACATATCACACTACAGTGTATCAGGAATAGGTGTGGTTGCAGGCAAAGCAGAGAAGCAAAAGCCTGTAATTCTTTAGGTATTAGGGAATCCCTCTTCACCTTGTGTTTCTGTGTTCTGCGAAAGCTAGGGGCATTTATTTATTTATTTATTTTTAGGAACCACACAAGATTATTGCCAGAATTGTTAAAAGCGTAAACCATGTCAGAAGTGGGTGACGAAATTTCCAAGGGAAGGAGGGATAGCTGGGCTGGTGTCATAATTGCAAGCTAGGTCTGCCATGGGAAGTGTCATTCCTGAAATGAAAAACAAAAGGTTACACACCAGCAATTGGTTGGCTGGACTGGTCAGATTGCCTGAAAAGGTTAGGAATTACTGGTTTCAACCATGTCCATGGGAAAAGAATGGAAACTACAGAAGGGTAGACAGATAATAAATATTTTTATTTGATAACTTGGTGCTGCAAATAAAATCTTGTGGGCAGAAATAAGGGAAGACAGGTGTCTAGAAGGGTATAATTTTCTCTGCATATTTGCCAGCTTCTTGACAACATTAGCTAATAGGTAGCAATAGGAACTGAAGCAGAGTAGATTTCTGAGGTATGCTGGGTGAGCAGAGCTCCTTTATAAAGCATCATGACTGGCTGCTTGAAGTCTCAAGGTCAAGACTGCTAGGATTAGGAGATGGTGCAAATCTAAGTGCCTCTCATTCAGGGAGCAGGGAACCAAATTAGATTTTCCTTTCTATTTGAGAGAGAGACACAAGTAAAATTATGACGATTTTGGCATTTTTTTAAAGCTACATTATATACCCCAGTGTAGGATGAGGTTAAATCTTGCTCACTTGCTTTATGGAAAGGCAACATGCTTTGCCCCCTGAAATTTCAGTATGAATTATTTACATCAGTCAACATCATGTTGACTATGTGCTTAGGCTTGTGCTAGAACAAATTACGCTCTTGGTCCTAGGGTCCTAGGAGAACTTCTCCTCCATAAATTGTGGGGCTGTGGCCTGTTTGACATTTTGGAGTTGATGAGCTAGCTCTGAAGCTGAGTACATTGCTCAAGACTTTTGCAGTTCTTAGTTCATGTTTTCCTAACTGGAATGAAGCACTTTAGTATCATGTGCCTATTACTTTGACTTTATGAACGGAGCACATTTGGCTTAGAAGTGAGTCTTAAGTTGCCTGGGGGAAAATCCATGCAGATACTGGATCACACCACCAGAACAGAGATCTGCTGCTTTCGTCTTAGTAACCACATTGGTCAATTGGTCATGGCTGCCTACAGAGTCTAACTGAGAAGGATTAGTTATTAGGGTTCCGATTGATTTGCGGTGTCTCTCACATGTTGGCAAAGGGAGGCAGCACAATGGCACCATATATTTGTCATTTCTGTCCTTAAAGAAAGCATCTAACAAATAGTTTGAGAGAAGTCTGGCTGTTGAAGGGTGGTCATATTATATCAACTTGATAAGCCTTCTTCCAGCTACCCTTCTGGGTATCTCCGGATATTATGGGCCATGAAGGATCCATCAGTGTACTGAACATGAAACTGTATATGCTATGCATTGAACATTCCTACTTGCTGCTGTAATGGCCCAATAATTTTTAACTGTGTTGCACAAGAGGTAATCAAATTTTAATGGCCAAAATATTTTAAAGGAATCAAAAAATAATGTTGCTCTGGAAATAACTTTGTATGTGACAGTGTCAAACCATAAAATGCCTCATGGGGATTTAATGTTTTCCAGGTTTTGGTTTCATTGAGACTCATAGTTGAGTGAAAAAAAATTTAAGCCCATCACATGATGAATACTGTTTAATAATTGGACCTCCGTAACATAGTGTAATACATTTATGAAAATGTGAAGGAGTATCTAGCAAAAGCAGTAGCAGAGATTTTTCTCCTCCTAGGCTTACCTCAGCAACTATTTCTCTTCATGGAGTTTCTTTGACTAATTGGAATACATATTCTCATGAAATTAGGCCACAGTCCAGCCTGTCTCTCCCTGAGAAGGGAAAATTATTTTCCTTTGTTTAAATAGAGGCCAGATGCACAATATGTATTGCATATCATATTCCTTTGATCAAGAGATCTATTCCTGGCTCAAGATTTCTTTATTTTGAGAAGTGAGTGATATCCTGAAAGCATCCACACATTCACATTAGGAAATAGAATCATTTCATGGCATCATGATTCCCTGGGGCCAGGTGGATGCTACTCTATCTTTCCTTTAGTGTAGAGCCTCTCTGTGGAATCATCCCCCATGCTTGCCAGATCCTTCTAGCTTTGAGTCTGGAGGAGAGAACAATGGAAACCACTTTTAGCATGACTCCTCCTACTTTTCCCATTTCAGGTAATAGCAGCTCTACTCACTGTTGCTTCCATTCACAAAGTTCTTCTTAAAGATACCTCCATGAATGAAGTAGAGGCAATAGTTAGTGCAAAGGGCCTGAGACAACAGTGTACCTGGGTGGCTATAATAGGAGGCCTTTGTGACCAAAGTGAAGAGAGTTACAGGGAGAGAGGTAGAGGTGAAGTGGAAAGGTAACTAGAGGTCAGAGAAAATGCCAGGTACACAGGGAGGTATTCCCAGTTCTTATCTAGAACAGACAGTGTCCCCAACCTCTGTCACTTGCTATCTCCCTCACCCCCTTTATTTTTTTTCAGCACTGCTACTATCTGGCATGTTCTCTGTTTATTATTTGCTACATATATCTTCACATCAGAATGTAATCTCCATGAAAGTATGTACTTTAACTCCTTTGGAAATCGTGTTTGTATTCCCTAAACCCAGAATGGTGGCAAGCCATGGTAAGCAATCAACAAATATTTGTAAAGCATGAATTGTCATGTTGATCTTGAAGGTCTGTTAGGGTCTTGAGATGATAACCCTTTGATACATGACAAAGCCATCCCAAATCTTAATGACTTAGAACAACCACCATCTACCAGACAGTCACACTGGACTGGGTCAGATTCAGCATCTCTTGGGCCTTGGCCATCTGTGTGCCATGTCTGGCATTTTGCTGACAGTCTGGAGATGGAGATCAAGTGGAAAGGGAACTGGGATGGATAGCGTTCTTCACCCAGTATGCTTCAGGCCAAAGACTTCAAGAACCAGCCCAAGGTCTAGTGATGGACAACTAGATTCCACCCCTTGGTGGGTGAAATCATAAAGACACCTAGGTTGCAAAGGTGTAGTGATGGGAAGGGAAGATTAGGGGCCGTCTTTGCAATCTGCATGGCCCTTTGTTCTTCCGTGTCTAACTGGATGGCCTCTCTTTTATTGAGGCATCTAGAAATGCCTATTTCTAGAGCAGCCAGTGAGCTGTTTCCTCCGTTTGAGTATTGTCTAGCACAAACTCTTTATACTATTCTCTGGAAGTTTATTTCTCTCCATAAAACTGCTGGATGTTGCCTATTGCTCTGACATTGTTTCACCCTGCATTTTATGTAGATGAAGTTTGAAACATGTAAGATATTTTAGAGTCAGAAAACTGTCACTTTTAGGTGACTCTGGCATGCATTTTTCTACATCATTTTCCTGGTTGGAACGAACTAATGCTGTTTCTGTCTACTGCAGAAGCGTTTTCTCATGGTGGCATTTTTAAGCCAACACCTGGTGTACATGCTGTATAGCTTAGTCACTCTGTTTTTCTTTTTGATAGCTTTTCTCCCTTGCCATTGGGAGAGTCATTTTCACTTCACTGTTGGCCAACTCTTTTTTTCTGTGGTACTGTGTGTCTTGTGCCACATTTATAGAAGACTTTTCCCTCACATAGCTACATACTAAAGCACACACACTAGAACATACAAAAATACACACAGAAGTGAACGTTTTTCTCTAGCAGAGGGCATACGTATCCCTTGCCATTTTGTGTAACTTGCCAGCAACTGCTTCTTTTGGTTTGAGGATTCTCTCTGGCCTCCAGGGTCTAATTGCTCACTTGTAGCTGGTCATTAAAAAAGTGTCATGGAATTACTCACTCCCCATCCCTAGCTCTCAGTCAGTGACTGAAGGAAGCTGGTGTATAAATACCCTATTGCCTTCACTTTGGGGATAAGGGTGAGAATTTTGAGTTGCCCATCCTGTACTGACTCCCCAGGTTTTCCAAAGGGCTCAAATTTCTTACAGGGTAAACCTGCTCATTCACATACTCTTTATTGGATACCTTCCCTTCCCCACTCATCTCTGTTTTCTTCCCACATACCCTACCTAACTTCACATCCTTAACTCAGATTCTGCTTTTGGGGAGCCCCAACTGAAACTTAATATGCATGGATCTTTCCAAGTTTTACAGTAGTATTTCCATAGTTCCAAACCCTCCTTTACTTAATAGATCACATTTTTTTCCTGATACTCTTGGGAATCCAAATCTTAAAAAGATTAGATTCTAGCAGATGAATTACTGCTTCTTTGACACTTCCTATCTTGCCTCCAAGTACACTGTATTTGAGTAGGGGGAGGATAGGTGTGACTGTCTGTATATTTGCAAGTGTGTGTGAGTGTGTGTGTGTGTGTGTTTGCGTGCGTGCAAGGGGATGTGTGTTTACACATGTCATGTGTCAATCTATGAAGGGGAAATGATAGTGAAGTCACTTTTAAATGATCTGAAAAATTAAAATGTTAGATGTTCGCTGTTGGTGTTAACAGTTGCAAGAGTGGAAGGATAGTAGGACTCCTTTTAATGCTTTTAACTTGGTGCTAAGGTGCTAATGGTGCTAAGGACCATTAGTAATGAAAAGGAAAGCACAGTAATGAGATCTTGTTTGTGTCATTAAATTATAAGTTGAAACATCTGTAGTAACAATATTGAGGTTTGCTCTACAATCTCTCTAAGTGTTGTCAGTGCAGCTGGTTAAGAACAGAGAAAATCACTTTGTTCTCTGCATTTCCCTGTAGGGAAGTAGGATTTTGCTCTAAAATCTGCTCAGACAGGTGTTTTCAGAGTGTGTGTTTGTGCAGAGTGTGGGGGTGAGGGGGGTGGGCAGAGGATACATATGCATCAGAAAGCAAAGTCATCTTGTGCTTACGTTCAAATGCTTGTTTCATTCACTTTTACTCTCCTTAGCCCCCAGAATGTAATGATGGCTTACTTTGTGTGTTGCTGTTTTCCCCTATTGTTCTGGGAAGGATAAGTTGCTCTCATCTTTTTAGAGGCACCTACAGAGGACTGGAAGACACAGGAAATGGGAAAGTATTAGCAGAATAGAATCACACAGATTATTGCTTACACTATAATTTTATCATCCCCACACTGAATAATCGAGAGTAATTGTATAAATTATCTTTGATAGTTGGTTGTATTTAGAGTTAGAAGTATCAGTATCAGGATTTTAGTGGATGTATGCTACTTATTTTTCAAAAAGAACGTTTGCAAGTTAAGAATAAGATGAAAGATCAATTGCAAGAAAGCAATTCTGGTCTGATGATTCACATCATGATCCTGCAAAGTACCCATGTTTTTCACTCAAACTTCAGATGGGGTTTCTGTTTGTACATCATTCTTTTTTTTTTTTACTTTATTTAAGCTTTATTTAAACATATGATGTAACATCATTCTTTTTAATTGACAATGGTGCCAAATCTTATTTGTTGGTAATATCAGAGACGGGAAACTAAGATGGGGCATTTGGGATGGAGGAGATTGTACAGGACTGGAAAATCCCGCTAATGCCACTTGAAGGCCATGCAGCCAGCTGGTCCAGAGAGGCCTGTCTTAGATTTATAGTGCTGTGGATCAGTAGCTAAAACTTCAAAATAATAACGTGGCATCTGTCTGCCAACAACTGCCCCAACTTTATAGATTCCATCTATTCTCTGCCACTTCCGCTAGCATGTGACGGGGGAGGAAGTGGCAGAAATGGCAACAACATGAACTGTGAGCTTTGCTCTTGTTCTTGCCAATGATTTAAGCTGCTCAAAGATACACTGTGCCCTAAATTCAAAACGTGCCCAGTGTCAATATTGGATGGGTGTTTAAAATCACTAATAATAGAACTATCAGAAGATAGAAAACTTAACATCTCTGGTTATTATAACTTCAAATAAGTGAGTGTTAGTTCTGTAGTCAAATTCACGAGAAAGCATTTTTTTTCTTCCTTATGGAGATTTATTTACCCTTTATGGAGATACTTCTGTAGCTGTCAACTACCTTACCCTTTCTGTAGTCAACTGCATCACTTTCTTCCATACTGGTAGGCCCCGCTATTTTAATATCCTGAGCGCACTTCCTATCTAGTTGGGAAGAAATGACCTAGCATTTAAGTCCAATGTCACACATCAGTGCTGTTCTGCTGTGAGGCTTCTTGGGGCTTTAATAGTACATGGGTTTGAGGAAGGAACGAGAAATCAGGGACCTTGTGGGGAGCTGGTAGTTCCTAAGGGGCAAATCCCCAAGGAAGTTATCATCCCTCCCCATGATGCCTGGATATGACTCCCCACAGTGGGGGTTAACAGCTTAGAGCATGACGAGGGGCTTCAGCAGGACTGGTCCCAAACTTGGCGAATCCTGTTATGAGCTGTCACTTTAAGTCCTTTAAGCTTTATTTCCTCTTATACAAAATGGGGATAATAAGAGTACTTTCTTCATAGTTTGAGGTTTAAATGAGGTAGTGTGTGATCCACTACCAGGAATTTAATGGGTGCAAGTAAATGAGGGTTGATATATCATTGTTATTCTTGCTGATGATGATATTCCAGTATGTCCAAGGTGTTAGATGGGGCATAGGAACAGGGTACACAGGCAGTGTTTTGGTACTCAGTCATCAAAGTGCATGATAAGATGATTTTTTTTCCTTTTTCTTTTTTATTATGTTCAGTTAGCCACCATATAGTACCTAATTTGTCCTTGATGCAGTGTTCAATGATTCATTAGTTAGCACCCAGTGCTCATCACAGCACGTGCCGTCCTCAATACTCATCACCTTGTTATCTCCTTCCTTCGTATTCCTGCCCTCTGAAACCCCCAGATTGTTTCTTGGTGTCCATAGTCTCTCATGGTTCATCTCCCTCTCTGATTTCTCCCTCCTTGGATTTCCCTCCCTTTCCCTATGTTCCTCCATGCTATTGCTTATGTTGCACATATGAATGAAACCATATGATAATTGTCTTTCTCTGCTTGACTTACTTCACTTAACATAATCCCCTCCACTTCCATCCATGTCGATGCAAATGGTGGGTATTCATTGCTTCTGATGGCTGAATAATATTCCATTGTGTATATGAACCACATTTTCTTTATCCATAAATCTGTTGAAGGGCATCTTGGCTCCTTCCACAGTTTTGCTATTGCGGACATTGCTGCTATGAACATTAGGGTGCATGTGCCCCTTCTTTTCACTACATTTCTGCCTTTGGGGGTAAGTATCTAATAAGGCAACTGCTGGGTCGTAGGGTAGTTCTATTTTTAATGTCTTGAGGAACCTCCATACTGTTTTCCAGAGTGGCTGTCAAAATCACTTTACCAATTACAGTGAGATTCTAAATATATTATCCCATTCATTCCCTTTAACAACTCAAGAAGAGGGTAGATGAGGTAGTAACAGGTCATCTTTAGACATAGTAAACTGAGTTTCAATAAGGGTCTTAGTCAACTAAGAGAATAGTGCAATGTTTGGGTTGTAGAGTAGCTTTATTCTTAACCTCTTGTGGAACCTCTGTACTGTTTTCCAGAGTGGCTGTACCAACTTGCATTCGCACCAACAGTGTAAGAGGGTTCCCCTTTCTCCACAACCTCGCCAACATTTATTGTTTGCTATTTTGTTCACTTTTGCCGTTCTGACTGGTGTAAGGTGGTATCTCATTGTGGTTTTGATTTGTATTTCCCTGATGGCTAGTGATGTTGAGAATTTTTTCATGTGCCCATTAGCCATTTGTATGTCTTCTTTGGAAAAGTGTCTGTTCATGTCTTCTGCTCATTTTTTGACTTGGTTATTAGTTTTTAGGTTGAGTTTGAAATGTTCTTTATAGATCTTGGATATGAGCCCTTTATTTGTAATGACATTTCCAAATATCTTTTCCCATTCTGTGGGCTGCCTCTTAGTTTTGTTGACTGTTTGCTTTGCTGTGCAGAAGTTTTTTACCTTGATGGAGTCCCAAAAGTTCATTTTTGCTTTTGTTTCTCTTGCTTTTGGAGATGTGTCTTGAAAGAAGTTACTGTGGCCGGTGTCAAAGAGGTTACTGCCTATGTTCTCCTCTGGGCTCTTGATGGATTCCTGTCTCATGGTGAGGTCTTTCATCCATTTTGAGTTTATCTTTGTGTATGGTGTAAGGGAACGGTCCAATTTCATTCTTCTATATGTAGCTGACCAATTTTCCCAGCACCACTTATTGAAGATACTTTTTTCCATTGGATAGTTTTTCCTAATTTGTCAAAGATTAATTGGCCATAGAGTTGAGGATCCATTTCTAGAATCTCTACTCTGTTCCTTTGGTCTAAGTGTCTGTTTTTTGTGCCAATACCATGCTGTCTTGGGGATGACAGCTTTGTAATATAGCTTGAAATCAGGCAACGTGATGTCCCTAGCTTTTTCTTTTTCAGCAGGATAAGGTGATTAATCAGGATAGGATCCAGGAACTTTGACAGAAGTTGTGGGGCACATAGAGGGAGATATGTGGCAAGATGATATATCTGTCTGGGGAATAAGGGTGTACTTAGATTTCTGGAAATGAATTCAAGTTCTGGTCAAGTGGGCTGAGGTTGCTCAATACCACTATGGTACTGAGGTACAAACTCAATCCTGGAAGATGAACAAACATAGCAAGGGTGAGGGCAAGATACTGGGTACCCAGGACTCAGGTCATGTGTGCCTGCTATCAAGTCCCCAGTAGGACTAACTTCAGGACCAAATGGTGGGACTGATGTTCTTGATGCATGTGGAATCTGTTCAGGACCTGGTGAGGGGAGTGATTCCCAGGAGTAAAACATTAATGAAGACAAGGGACTAATTTCTTGCCAAATTGGAGGCTCACTCCCACACTCTCATCGATATTTGTGGTTATCTAAATTTACCCAAGCTCTTTCCTTGGAAAGAGGCTTTAAACCTCTTCCTATGCCTATGTTAGATTTCTGATTCCCACACCTTTGGTTTGATTTGGCAACAGTGGGTATTCTAGTTCTTCCTTCTATGTTGTATTTAGATTTTATCACTCCTTCACTGTGAAGTCCTTGAGGACAGGGAAACATCTTCTTGATCTTTGAATCCTGAACCTGTACTCTGTAACAGACATCCTAGAGGTTCAATAAATGTCTTTGCAGAGAATAACTACATCTTCACCCTCTAGTCCTTATGTTTTAGTATGGCTCTCTGTATAGTTAGAGATGGCTATATGAAAAGATGACATGGGTAAAAGCTATGTTATAAGCAAATCAGAATCCAAGGTTAAAATAGAACACAAATACCAAAGACTCACACATCATATTTTGGTAAGCTTCTGAAAAGGGGTTCCAGTAGCCTTTGTGATTTATCCAGTGGTGAATAATTTTAGCTCATTGGGAAGGTGAAATAAATTTACCTTGTCTTTTTTTTTAAATATAAAAACTCATTCTGATAGCCCCTAAACTCTCAAGTACTTTTTCCCCTCTCACTATCTAACTTCCTGAAGAGCCAAAAGCTAATGTAAGTCAGTCCTATCCCTTCTGTGTTCTAGAAGCCTCCTTAGTTCTTAATCATTTTTTCTCCTGGATATGTCATTCCCTTACTCAAAAAGAGATCACAAAGTGTCCAGAATGCCTTTTGGTAACTCCAGAGAATACAGGAAATCCTCTTAGTTTGAAACCTACAAATTCTCTTCTATATCGCTTTAATTCTAGCATTAGATAATGAATTGGTCTCACTGTGAAGGTACTTAACCTGTATGCTTGAGAACCCTTAATAAACTGGTGTGGAGGGGCGCCTTGTTGGCTCAGTGAGTTAAGCCTCTGCCTTTGGCTCAGGTCATGATCTCAGGGTCCTGGGATTGAGCCCCACATCAGGCTCTCTGCTCAGCAGGGAGCCTGCTTCCCTCTCTCTCTCTGCCTGCCTCTCTGCCTCCTTGTGATTTCTCTCTGTCAAATAAATAAAATCTTTAAAAAAAATAAACTGGTGTGGAAGCTGGTATTGGTGCCTGGGTCTCTCTACTTGAGAACTTCCTCTGGTTACAGAAGGAGGCTCAACTAGTGCTAAGAGCAGAACAGTATTGCTAGGGACTTAGTGCTTTCTGGGAGCCATCTACCAATGATAAATAAAGAGTTGATGGATACACATCCAAGGCATTGCCTAGAAGTCCCCAGCAGTTCTTTTTTTTTTTTAATTTATTTATATATTTGACAGAGAGAGAGACAGCGAGAGAGGGAACACAAGCAGGGGGAGTGGGAGAGGGAGCAGCAGGCTTCCCGCTGAGCAGGGAGCCCGATGCGGGGCTCGATCCCAGGACCCTGAGATCACGACCTGAGCCAAAGGCAGAGGCTTAACCCACTGTGCCACCCAGGTGCCCACCAGCAGTTCTTTCTTTCTTTCTTGTTTTTTTTTTAAAGATTTTATTTATTTATTTGACAGACAGAGATCACAAGTAGGCAGAGAGGCAGGCAGAGAGAGGGGAAGGGAAGCAGGCTCCCCGCCCAGCAGAGAGCCCGATACGGCGCTCGATCCCAGGATCCTGGGATCATGACCTGAGCCGAAGGCAGAGGCCTTAACCCACTGAGCCACCCAGGCGCCCCCAGCAGTTCTTTCTTGAGACCAGTTGCCCACAGTGTACTCTGTAGTTGCTTCTTTCCTTTCCTTACCTTATTTCCCTACTGGTCTACCAGTGCTTTCTGCATTCACCTCCTAAATAAACTATTTATATTCATATCCAAGTGTATTCATATCCTTACTTTTGAGGAACCCAAATCAAGACACTGACTAGAAATAGACACAAATAATCAATATGATTTCCTACTGGATATTAAGATGTGCCCTTAGAGGTAGAAGCAGTATACCCAGGTCTTAGTATTCAGGTAGAACCCATATGCATAGCAATGCATTGATAAACTTAGGGCAGGATACAGAGGACCAGTGGTTCTCCAGTACCTCTGTTGTCCCCACTTTGATAATTTAAATGAACATCCTTTTCTCTGAGGTTATGTCTTGTATAAAATGATGGTTACAGTACATGGTATTTGGGTTTTTTTCTCTCCTTTTTAAAATAAAATTACTCCACAAATGATAGGTTAACAAGCATATAATATTCCCAGCAACAAGCAATTTTCTTTTTTTAGAATTGAATCTGTCTGTGAAGATCCAAAAGTCTTGGGATACAGTTGTTGTAGAAGATACAAGACATAAAAAGTATATAGATAGTTTTATGATCACTGGCTACATGTTTGTGAGGAAATACATTAAACCCTTTTGAGTGAAGCAAGTCACTGACCTCACAGGCTTCTTCTAAGATCTCACAGGCTTGGAGTTGTTGTACCGCAGGGCCTGTCAGACTATAAAACTACAAATATTGTCTTGTGGCTTCTCATCTCTCCTTTTCATACTTTTTGCTTCTCCTGCCATAAACCCACCTCTGTCAGTTGTTTTCCATTGGACAACTACCTTTCTGAAGGCATGAAGCATCTCTTAATCATTTTTTAATCTATGGTATTGAGAGGAGGGATAATTTATTTAATGTGGAATAATTCTGGCATCTTCAAATCATGTGTCAGAGTCATTTGGTAGAGACTGGCTGAGTTGGTTAACAGTTGGGTGAGACGTAGAGCCCAAGGAGTTAGTGCTCAGAGGTTGGTTACAGAAGAGAAGGAAACCTGAGGTAGAGAATATCTAATCAGAGGCCTATTGCTCTGGGAGGTAAGAAGGAGGCCAACTACATGGATTCAAGAAAGGCCCCAAACTAGAGTTATTCTGAGGCTTGACCACTTTTCCTCACATAAACTGAGCTTCCAAAATATAAGGTAAAGAGACAAAAAGAATATATGTGTAGACTTACAAGCGAGCTGGTAACATAGTGCCCTGGAAGTGTACCAGAGCACTAGACCATGGCCTCCAACATGGGAGAAAGGTGGTACCTGTGACCTGCTTGCTTTTTTGGAACAGAAGAGAAGAGAAACAAATATCCAAATTAAGACCTAGCTTCAGGCTATTGACCCAAATAGAGGAAAAAAAGAGCTTGTATCCATGTTAGAGCTAGGGCACAGGATGGAGGCTCAACGGTCACCTTTGAGTTAGTGCATAGATTGGATCCCTGAAGTGTTTGACTTTTATTCTTTTCTATGGTTGAAGTTTCTATGAGTCCTTCAAACTTTTACACTTTGATCTGTTTAAAACTCTTTTTAAAAGTAATACACCTTAATTATTAACAGTTTGCTAAATATGGATGCATGAGAACATGTAAACTGCTAATAATTTCCATGATTTTAAATGTATTTTTCCTGTTTTTCCCTTTGGTATTTGCATATACTTTTGTGGATTTTAGTAACAGTGGTGCCACTAAATATGAATAAATAAATACTTGTTTATTAATACCTTGATTAGCTTCACATAACTCGATATTGTGAGCATTTTCCCGAACCATTAGTTTTCGAAAACATAATTTCTCTAATATTTCTCTAATGACAAAAAACTGTTTTTCTTAGCTATTTGCTGTGTGTCTGGCACTGCATTAGATGCTAAAGTTATAGATGCAAACAGGACAGAGCCAACTCTGGCTTTCTTGGTGATTATGACATTAGCATGTAATCTCATAAATAATGGGATTAGGGGTTGTTTTCAATGATGTCTCATTGACTGTGCCATCATGCTTGAGGTAAGTAAGCATAGCTTGTGACTTAGATTTCTTCATGTAAACACTAGTGCATACAAAGAAGTACATTAGAGATGTTCTCAGTTTTGTGCTGACCTGTTATTCTCAAACTTCAGTGTAAACAGAAATAACCCCCCAAAAGAAGCCATGCTAACTTCCTGATGATAACAATGGGCAGAAAAGACTCAATATAGGGGAATACCTGAGGTTCTCTCTAATCTTAAAGTTGTGATGGTAATACCTCCTTCCAAAATTCCTGTTATAAAGTGTGGCCTTTTTGACTCAAGCCTTCCTCAATTTAAAGATTTATCTGTTTATTTTAGAGAGGGAGTGAGAGTGAGGTGGGGAGAGGGGCAGAGGAAGAGGGAGAGAGAGTGGTGATGCAGACTCCATGCTCAGCATGGAGCTGACAAGGGACTCAATCCCATGACCCCTGAGATCATAACCTGAACTGAAAGCGAGAGTTGGACACTTTACCCGCTGTACCACCCAAGTACCCCAAGCCTTCCTCAGGTGATAAAGTGGGTTTGGGGTGGAGAAGTCCTTACAGATGTACTTCATTTACTATGTCAGGAAGTGTCTAAATGAGGGTTTTATGGTTGTACAGATATGTTTATTAATTAATTAATTAATAAACATATTAAAATGTATTAGATTGATTACATTTTTCCAAAGTAGCAAAGGTCTTCTCAGACAAGTCGAAATCATTATCAGTACCCCAGAAGCCCCCATCATCCCTATTTCCAATCATGAATCCCCCTACCCAGATAACCATTATATGACTTTTAACAGCTTTGTAGGATTTGTCCTTTTTTGTGTCTGGATTGTTATGCCCAATATTATGCTGATGAGATACATTCATATTTTTAGTGCAGTTTTGTTTTCTTCATTCTCACTGCTATGTATATTTCATTGTAATGAATATACCACATTTTTTCCCATTCATTTTCAACATTTAGGGTTGTCTTTAGTTTTTGATTTCTTAGAAATACTGCTGCAATAAATATGCTTGTATAATCCTGTGATATACAATATGCATGCATTTTTGTGGAGTATATACTGGGAGCAGAATTAGTCATCGTGAATGCCAATGTTAAGCTTTTGTAGATACTGTCTTCCAAACTCATGGTATTGAGTCACACACCCACCAGCAGTGCATGGGAATGCTAGTTGCTCGATGTCCTTGCCAATGCTTGATATTGAGTATACAGCTTTAGTTTTTGTTTTTAATCACAGTGTTTACAGGAAATAATCAAGATTCAAAATTTTGACCAGTATCTTCTGAGAGCCTTTACTCATCTTTTTATTAATAATGTTTAATCAGAGGACATAAAACTGGATACTTTATTAATATTCCATTCTTATTAAAGATGCAAAGAAGTTATTTCAGAAAGTAATAGTGTTTTTATGAGTTTGTCTTTTTTCCCTGTCCTCAGAATTCATGCACAATATTAGTTTTCCCCCAAACTCAGTTAACAAATAGCTAATAGTAACAAACAGCTGCAATCCCTTTTTATACTTCGTAAAATGATTTACCTTAGCTCTGCTAAGAAAGTCCTGTGACCAAAAACAATTGAGAAATGAACTTTAATGTCTCTATCATTTATCTTTGCCACAACAATAAACCTATGATAGAAAATAACCAATTGCATTAAGCTAGGTCTCAAACCTACTTTTGTTTTCCTGCTTTGATATCTTTTTCTCTTTGACTCAAGTTCTTGAAGAGAGTTAAAAAAAAAGTTCCTGATGAGATTTAAAGGACCCAGTCTGTAGAGCTAGCTAGAAATCCCTACCTTGGACATGAACAGACATTTTTCCCAAGACATATAAATGGCTAACACATGTGTGAGAAAAATGCTCAACATCACTCATCGTCAGGGAAATACAAATCAAAACTACAATGATACCAACCTTATGCCTATCAGAATAGCTAAAATTAAGAACTCAGGAAACAACACATGTTGGCAAGGATGTAGAGAAAGAGGACCCCTCTTACACTGTTGGTGGGAATGCAAACTGGTGCAGCCACTCTGGAAAACAGTATGGAAGTTCCTCAGAAAGGTAAAAATAGGACTGCTGCCATAATCCAACAATTGTAGTACTAGGTGTTTACCCAGAGGATACAAAAATACTGATCTAAAGGGGCACATGCACCACAGTGTTTATAGCAGCAATGTCCACAATAGCCAAACTATGGAAAGAGCCCAGGTGTCCATCAACAGATGAATGGATAAAGAAGATGTGATGTGTATATGCATACATATGCACAGTGGAATATTACTCAGCCATCAAAAAGAATGAAATCTTGCCATCTACAATGACGTGGATGGAGCTAGAGTGTATGATGCTAGGTGAAATAAGCCAGAGAAAGACAAATACCATATGATTTCACTCCTATGTGGAATTTAAGAAAAAAAACAGGTGAACATAGGGAAACAGAAGGAAAAATAAGATAAAAATAAGATTTTAAAAAAAAGAGGGAAACCGTAAAAGACTCTTGACTATAGAAAACAAACTGGGGGTTTCTGGATGGAAGGTGGGTAAGGGGATACACTAAATGGGTGATGGGCATTAAGGAGGGCGCTTGTTGTGAGGAGCCTTGGGTATTGTATGTAAGTGATGAATCGCTAAATTCTACTCCTGAAACTATTACTACGCTATATGTTAACTAACTTGAATTTAAATGAAATCATGGTAGAAATCCCTACCTCGGATCTGGTTAGAAGTAAAGAATCTGTGAATCTGTGCTCTAGCTAGAATTACATCTGAATCTGCATTTTAACAAGATCCCCCGGGATTCATTGCATAGCAAAGTCTAAGAAGCAGAGTTAGCTTTGCATTTACCACTTTGATAAAAAAGACCCAGTATTCATAGGTCCTCAGTTAAAAAAGAATCAAGAGTCATAGTCCCACCTTTTCTCTACTGGGCCAGATCCCAGATACCTGAGGCTTTGTGGGCCACGTGGTCTGTGCCACAACTACTGAGTGCTCTCTTTAGAGAGTAAAAAGAGTCATGGACGATATCTAAACAAATTAGCGTGGCTGTGCTCCAATAAAACTTTATTTATGGACACAATTTGCATTTCATGTGTTTTTCAAGTTTCATAAACTATCCTTTTTTATTATGATGCTTTTTCTAGTAGTCTAACCACATAAAAATCATTCTTAGCTCTTGGGAATGTTAAAAAACAGGCAGGGTGCTGTGTGTGGCTTGCCTGCCATAGCTTACTAAATCCTTCTTTGGGGTTTGATTGCTGATAAGCCTTGTGAGGGCAGAGAACTTATCTTGCTTTCACTGTTGCTTCTCTAACTGTAACACAGAGCTTCTGCTCAAAAGTAATTCTGGAATGAAACACTACTGCCCCTGTAAAATTATGCAGCATGGCAGAAATCCCCAGTGAAAATTTAGAGGGCTTTATTTCTTTTCTTTAGCATACAGGTATCCTATGCCTACTGTGTGTTCTGCATTGTGCAAAAGAATATAATGTTTACTGGACCCGATGCCAGCAAAACAGAAGAGAAACTCATTAACTTGTCATTCATCTTACCACAAATGTCCTACATTCAGGACATTGGGTATTAGTGTAGTAAATGCATGTGTCTATGAATAGCCACAGTTATTATCTGTCAAGTATTCTGATGAGAAAATCAGGAGCATAACTTAACAATGAAGTGGGAGATATATTTTCCCCTTTCCCAGGAGCAACCATAGAACAGCTAACATTTCTTTAGATAATGAGCAATAAATTATGCAGAAGTGCAAAATTATAAACAAATCAAATCTTACTCTGCAACATGAGTTGCTGTAGTACTTGCTGGTAACCCTTGAGTTTTTAAAAATCATCTCATTCTTAAAGTAGATAGCCTTCAATTAAAAATATCAGACATACACAAAAGAATAAAGAAGAAAATAACCAGTAAAATGATCACCAAGCTTACCAGTCCCTTTTTTTTAAAGATTTTATTTATCTATTTAACAGAGATCACAAGCAGGCGGAGAGGCAGGCAGAGAGAGAGGAAGGGAAGCAGGCTCCCCGCTGAGCAGAGAGCCTGATGCAGGACTCGATCCCAGGACCCTGGGATCATGACCTGATCTGAAGGAAAAGGCTTTAACCCACTGAGCCACCCAGGCGCTTACCAGTCTTGACATTTAATTGTACCTTCTGTCTTTTCAGCTTCTCTCTCTACAGTTAGGACACAACAAAACGGCAAATTTTGGAGCCCAGTCTAATGGCACTATATCCTCTTTGGTTATTTATTAACTGTGTGACTTTGGGCAGTTATTTAGTATCTCCATCCCACAGTATTGTCATCAGCAAAGATAATAACTGTCATTCCATGTGTGTGTCTGTATGTGTGTGTGTGTGTGTGTATTGTATATTTATCTGTCCATGTATTGACAAACATTTAGATTGCATGTCTTGGCTTATATAAATAATGCTTCAATAAATAGGGGATATAAATATCCCTTCAAGTTGGGAATTTCATCTCCTTTGGGTATATACCCAGAAGTGGGTTGCTGGGTCCTCTGATAATTCTGTGTTTTATTTTTTGAGGAACCTCCATACTGTTGTCCATAGTAGCTGTACCAAATTTTTTTGCCAGCAACTGTGCCACAGGGTTTCATTTTCTCCCCATCCTTACCATCCCTTGTTATCTCTTGTCTTTTTTATAACAGCTGTTCTTTTTCTTAAGATTTTATTTATTTATTTGACACAGGGAGAGAGAGAGAGAGAGAGAGAACACACACAAGTAGGAAGAGTGGTGGAGGCAGAGGGAGAAACATCCCCCACCCCTACCTCCAGAGGGACCCCGATGTGGGGCTCCATCCCAGGACCCTGAGACCATAACCTGAGCTGAAAGCAGACGCTTAACTGACTGAGCCACACAGGCACCTCTATGATAGCCATTCTAACAGGCGGTTATATTTATCTCACTGTGGTTTTGATTTACATTTTCCTTTTGATTAATGATGAACACCTTTTCATGTATCTGTTGCATATTTTATTTGGGAAAATGTCTATTCAGATCCTTGGCCCATTTAAAAAATCAGATTATATAATTTTTGTTGTTGAGTTATAGGAGTTCTTTACATATTTTGGATATTAATTCCTTATCAGATAGATAGATGGCAAATATTTTCTCCCATTCTTTAAGTTGCCTTTTTGTTTGGCTGAGCATATCTTTTGCTGTGCAGAAGCTTTTTAGTTTGATGTAGTCCCACCTGATTTTTGCTTTTGATGCTTGTACTTTTGGTGTCATTGCCAAAAAATCATTACCAATACCAATGTCAAAGGGCTCCCCCCCACACTTTTTTTTCAAGTTTATGATTTCACATCTAACATTTAAGTCTTTAATCCATGTCAAGTTTAATTTTGCAAGTATTATAAGATAGGGGTCTAGTTTCATTCTTTTGCATGTGAATATCCAGTATCCACAGCAGTTTATTATGTTTGATGGAGTCACTGAGTTCCCTAAGTCTGTTCTGTTCCATAATTCTACTTTCTCTATTTTATTCAGTTTATTTTCCATTTTTTTATCTTCTATATCACTCATTTGTTCCTCTGCTGCTTCCATCCTTGTGTTCATTGCATTCAGTCTGTTTCCAGTCTCATTGTATTTTTCACTTTTGACTGATTTTTTTTGCCTCCCTGAAATCTCCCATGCTTTTCTCAAGCCCAGAGAGTATCCTCTGCTTTAAATTCTCCATCAGGCATATTACTTCTATCTATTTCATTTATATCTCTGGCTGTGGCCTTATCTTGTTCTTTGATTTGGGATGAATTCCTCTGTCTTTGGATTTTGTCTAAGTCTCTGCCTTTTTCCCTGTTAGAAAAGCCTTGTATGCTTCTTGCCCTTGAGAGTAATGGCTTTATGAAGAAGAGGTCAAATAGTGTCTAGGGCCTGGTGTTTCAGGGTTTGTCTCTGGTGTGTGCTGTGTGCACTCTGCTGCTGTGTAATGGCTGCTCTGTCCCTCAGGCCAGTCACCTGTAAGGCTCTCCTTGCCCACTGTGGGCAGTGTTTGTTCCTTAGCCAGAGTGTGGTGAGTTAACTGGGTGTGCTCTGATCTGCTTATTAAATGAGACCTGATGCTACTTTCACTAGAACCGAAAGCCTGCAGAACTCTGGTTGGGAGACATGGTATGGGCAGGGGCTTCTACTGGTCTTCTGGGGAAGAGGCCCACTGAGCTGAGACTGAGGGAAATGTGGCTAGGAAAGAAAGTACCAGCAGAGCACAGCGGTGTAAGCAGGTTAAGCACCTGGTGTAAGCAGGTTAAGCAGCCAGGGTTGACACTGTGCTATTTCCCATGGGTGGGTGGCTCTGTGGTTATGCTGGGGGGGCAGGGGAGGCAAATGGTGCCAGCCAGTCCCTTTGTTCCTGGAGAGGGCTCTCTGTGCTTGCTGTTCCCATGGAAGCACTCTGAGAAGAGCAGATAATCTCCCCCATTGTGTGCCCCAGACATTTTTCAGACCCTAGTTTTCATCCTGTCTGCCTCCAAGTTGCCTACCCACGTTGTCTCCAAGAGCGTTGTGGTGCCCTCCAGTCTCTATCCCAGTCAAGTCTGCTGACTTTTAAAACTCCAAGCTTTAGGCACGTTGTTTGGGCAAGAATCTGTGCTGGTCTTCTGGGGGAAGGTCTTGCCACACTGGGACTGAGAGAGGCTTGATGGAGAAGGGCAGTCACGCCAGAGTGCAGGGAGGTGGGACTTGATACAGTTGGGCTAGGCATCCAGTGTTGTGGCTGAGCTGTCTTGCACAGGTGGCTCTGTATTTATGCTGACGGATGGGGGGAGGGAAATGGTACCTGCCAGCATTTCCATAAATGCCACCTTTAAGTGAGGTGCTCCAAGAAGAGAGAACAGTATCCCCATTGTGTTCCCCTCCGACGTTCCCCAGGTGTCTGCCTCCATGCTACCATCTGCTCCCGGGTTGTTTGTTCACCTTCCCTTTAGGTGTAGTGCCTTCAGGGTTCTATCCCAGCCAAGTTTTAAACAAACTTTAAAACTTTCAGTCTTTAAACCAACTTTCAGTTGGTTTAAACAAACTTTAAAACTTCAGTCTTTAAACCCCACTGGTTGCAAAAACGCACAAAAATCAGCTTTTCTCTCCCCCTTTGGGCAAGTCTTCTCCTTATGTGTTCCCCTCTCTCTCTCTCACACTCTCTGCTTTCTCCTTTCTCTGTGAACATGACTCCCTCCCTTCCATAACACCCACAGCCCATTTCTCCCCCAAACCACATCTCCATACTTCCTACCTTCTTCAATGTGGCTTCCCTCACCCTTTTGCTGTGGAGCTTGTTCTGCCAGTCCTCAGGTCCATTTCTTGGGTATTCAGAACCATTTGATAGTTACTTAGTTATCTAGAGTAGAGCCTCAGGTCCTCCTACTGATGCTGGATTGTTGAGCCCCACCATTAAGGAAGAATTCTTGAGACACTTTATGGTGCAAAAAGTGTTTTGATTATATCATGGGGACATGACCAGTGGGCAGAAAGAGCTGCACTTAGGATTGTGATGAGTAACTGATTATATACTTTTAAGTTTGTGAAGGGAGACGAAGGTAGAGATAACATAGGTTTCTAAGGAATTTTCCTATACTGAAGGCAGGATCTATAGGACCTTAGAGGTCTGGCTATTGTCAAGATGAGTTTGCTTTTAGTTTCTAGTAACACCAACATTAAGGCAGCCATGAGTTCTTGAGGAATGTCATACTCTGCATGTCTCAGGTATTTTGCAGTGGGCTGCAGGTTGTAAGGAGATTTAATTTAAGCTACATTTCTCTTGCTTTTGTTCTCCTCATCACTACTAAGCCGCCGTCTTGGCCCCCCTGTCCACAATACAGTTTGTTGAAGAGAACATCTTTTTCCATTAACTATTCAGGGCTCCCGTGTCAAATATTAGTCAACCATGTATGCATGTCTTTATTTCTGAGCTCTTGATATTGTTTGGGTCTGTTTTTATGCCAGTACCACAGTATTTTCATCATATAGCTTTGTAGTATAATTCAAAATCAGGAAATGTGATGCCTCCAGCATTCTTTCCCAGGATTGCTTGGGCTGTTCAAGGTCTTTTGTCATTCCATGCAAATTTTAGATTTTTTTTTCCAATTCTATAAAAAATGCTGTTGGAATCTTGATGGAGATTGTATTGAATCTATAGATGGCTTTGGGTAATATGGACATACTGACAATATTAATTTTCCCAATTCATGAACATAGGATATTTTTCCATTTACTTTAATTAATATCTTGCTATTTTTGGTATGTAGATCTTTTACTTCCTTGGTTAAAGTATTTCTAAATACTGTTATCAATGTTATTGTAAGTGGGATTATTTTCTTTCTTTTTCAGACAGCTTTATTGTATAGAAATGTGACTGATTTTTGTATCCTGCAGCTTTACTGAATTTTTTTATTGGTTCTAACAACTTTTTTGTCAAGTCATTAGGGTTTTCTATATATAAAATATGTCATCAGCAAACAGAAATTTTAACCTCTTCCTTTCCAATTTGGATAGATACTTCTAATTATTATTATTATTATTTTTTGCCTGATGTCTCTGGCTAGGACTTATAATATCATGCTGAATACAGATGGTGACAGTGGGCACCCCATATTGTTCTTAATTTTAAAGGAAATTGTTTTAGCCTTTTACCACTGAGTATGATATTACCTGTGAACTTATCAGATAATACCTTTATTACATTGAGGTATGTTTCTTCTAAACTCATTTTGTTGAGAATTTCTAATCATGAGTGAATGCTGAATTTTGTCAAATGCTTTTTCTACATCTATTGAGATGATTATATGATAGTTATCTTTCATGCTATTAATGCGATATATCATCCTTACTGACTTGCACATGTTAAACTATTCTTGTATCCCCAAGATGAATTCCACTTGATAATGGTGTATTATCCTTTTTATCTTCTGTTGAACTCAGTTTAATAATATTCTGTTGAGAGTGTTTGCACCCGTATTTATGAAGCATAGTGGCCTGTAGTTCTCTTGTTTTGTTCTTACTTGGCTGTTATCAGGGTAATGTTGGTTTTGTAGTATGAGTTTTGGAGTGTTCTCTCCTTTTCAACTTTTGAAAGAGTTTGAGAATTGGTGTTTTTGATAAATAAAGATCATATAAGATAAGTTTGGAAGTGTTCCCTTCTTTATTATTTTTTGGAGGAGTTTGAGAATGATTGGTATTCTTGTTTTTTAAATATTTGGTAGAATTCCCCTGTGAAACCATTTGGTTTTGTGCTTATATTTGTTGGGAGTTTTTGGATTACTGATTCTCCTTGCTCATTATTGGTCTGTTCAGATTATCTGTTTCTTCATAATTCATTCTTTTAAGTTGTATGTTTCAAGGAATGTACGCATTTCTTCTAGGTTGTTCATTCTGTTGGCATAATATTATTCATAGTAATTTCTTATTATCATCCTTTGTATTTCTATGGTATCAGTTGTAATGTCACTGCTTTATCTTTTTATTTGAGTCTTCTATTTTTTCTTTATTAGTCTAGCTAAAGATTTCTCAATTTTGTTTTTTTCCAAGAACCAACTCTTAATTTTGATTTTCCTATTCTCTATTTCATTTTTTTCTGTACTAATCTTTATTATTGCTTCCTTGTGTTAACTTTTGCCTTTGTTTTTTTTTCTAGTTTCTTTATGTGGAATGCTAGATTTTTGTTTGAGATTTATTTTCTTAATATATACATTTATAGTATAAATTATGTTGCTTTCACTGTATCCCTAAATTTTGGCATGTTGTGTTTCCATTTTCTATTTGTCTCATGGTATTTTTTTCATTTCTTTTTTGATGTCTTCTTGGTCCTATTTGTCACTCAGGTTGTGTTAACCACATGTTTGTGAATTGTCCAGTTTCCCTTCTGTTTACTGATTTCTATATATGATCTATATATGTCTATTAGGTCTCTTTGGTCTATAGTGCTGTTCAAATCTCCTATTTCCTTATTGATTCTCTGTTTGGATAATCTTGTCATTGTTCAGAGTGAGGTATTAAAGTCTCCAAGGATTATCATATTGCTCTTTATTTCTCCTTTTAGTTCTGTTCATATTTGCTTCTTATATTCACAATATATATAGATATATATTGATATATTTCCACTGGCCTTTGTACATGTATCCCTTTTCCACAGCCTGATAAGTTTCCTTTTTAGTAAATGCTACATTTTCATATATTTTAGGGCCCATTTTAAAACAAACTCTTCCATTATATGGATTCCTATGTTCTTGTTCTAGGTGCTTTAAACAATTTATGGAATGCCTATTAATAGCTAGACACATAGTTATAATAGTTGTAATTTTAAAGATCTATTTACTTATTTTAGAGAGAATGTGTGTGAGTAGGTGGAGGGAGAGGGGGAGGGAGAGAGAGCATCCCAAACAGACTCCCTGCTGAGTGCAGACCCCCCCCCCCCAACCCAGGGCTCAATCCCATGACCCTGAGTTCATGACTTGAGCCAAAACCAAAAGTCAGATGCTTAAGGGACAGAGCCATTCAGGTGCCCATTGTAGTTTTATAATGTGTTTAACATAGAGCAAGTTCTCTGCTTTTGAAAGCATTCTGCCACCAAAATTTAGCTACTTAATTACTTATTAGGATAGTCTTCCATTTGAGATTTATTTTGGTAATAATATAGTCTATATTGTGATTATTTATATTTACCAATTAATTTGAAGGAATTGACTTAATTTTCATGATTCACCCTTTATAGGTGGATCATAGTATGTATCTCCATATTTGAAAATTATCTTTTCTGGCTCTCTTTGGTACATATACCAAAGGTTACCTGATGTATTTATGTATTTTGTTGTTACCATCATACAGCTATTACTTTTGGATAAATACAACATTTTATATTTTCTGTGTTCTGCATTTTGTGACTTTACTAAATTTTGGTTGTTTTTAAGAAATTTTCAGAGTATTATCTTGAATTTTACAAGGAAATTTTTGTCTAAATAATATGATTGTAGTTTTTCCTGTTTTATTGCATTGCACAATACTTCTAGATCACTGACAAAAGTAAAAATATAATTAAAAGTGACAGTTTTATTTAAGAATGAATGAGGTGGTTTTGTGTTCATTGATAACTAGTTTAATGTTTTTCCTTTTAATTTAAATGAAGCCACATTCTTCTCAATTTTGTTTAACAAGAAATATCTCAGAAATAGATACTGAATTTTCTTAAATGCCCCTTTGACATATATAACTTTTCTTTTTGACTTTCTGATGTGATTTATTTTAAATATTTGTCTTACCTCATAATTTATTCTAGTGAAAGTGCTGCATGTTATATTGTATAAGATTTGAAGTTGTGACTAAAATTTTCCTAGTACTTCACAATATCTGTGATGATTTTCCCAAGTTGGATTGGGCTCTAATTTTCTTTTTGTGTTGCTTTTCTCAGTTTTAAATATGACATTCACATAATGAACTGGGTAGCTCTCTATTTTTTTTCCTGTCATAAAGAACAGTTTTTGTATCTTGGGAATTATCTGTTTTTTGAATATTTTAAAGAATGGATATCATTGTCAGATGGTGCATCTTGTCAAGGGGCTGTCAGACTTGAGGAAATAGTAGGTTGTTTTGTTCTTTTTTATAGATGAGAAACCTGAGGCAGAGAATGATTGAATAACTTACAACTAGTGGTGTTGGAATAAAGATTTGAAACCAGGTGATCTGGCTCCACAGTTTGGGTTCACATCCACTACTGCATTCTGCTATAAAATTTCCACAATCTCCTTTACTGTATCCCTTATTTCTAGCGTTTCATGTTGCCTGGATTCTGGCACATTTGGCTACTGGAAGCCTTATTACTTACTCAGATTAGCATGCCTTCGTGGACTTTATGTACCTGCTATCGTTGATACCTGAATGCTATGCTAATTTGCTGTGATGATTGAGACTCTTAAAGGCACTCCCTATAACTGACTCCTCACCAGCTACTCTCTCGGCTCCATCTTGGTTTTCTGGGTCTATCTTCTTTCTCTTTGTAGTTCACGGGTTGTCTCAGTATTCTAGATACTGACAGTGATACCAGGAAGGAGATGTAAGAACAAGAATAGGGGTTCCTAGAAAAGTGCCTCCAAAGAGATTCTGACTAACACACCAATCTGTTAGTCACTTGTGAATGTAGAATCTGGAGATAATTCCAGCATTCGTACATTCATCCACTTACATGTAAGCACGATAATGCTATAGTTTTGTAACCAGTCATTTCATATAAAGTCTCTGCACAAATCCTTAAGTACCCTTAAAATGTTAAACTAATAATTTGCACAGCGGTGGGTGTCGGGTACAGGGATTTTGTCTTACCTTCCCTTGCACTGGTACCATAGGTTCTTACATGTAATAGTTGCTCAGGATGTTTTTAAACTGATTTATTACCTTGCAATACACTTGGGTCCAAGAAATTACATTGTACCCCCTTGGATTTATTTTTCAGCATTTCTGAAGTGTTATTTCCTGTCTAGGTGGGAAAGTTCACTATAAACACAACCCTTGATTTCTGATTGAGGCCTGTTCTATACAATAAAAGGGAGAAAGTTTTCTCATTGTGGCCTCAAGGGCGAGTCTCTGGATGAGGACGATGACTCATCCTCCCAGGGTCTTCCTGCTGAAATGCTGCAAATAAATATATTCTGCAGAGGATGCAGAGTGCTGTTGGACAAGGAGGCTCTGCAGTCACAAAGCTGTCAGCTGCAGCTGAGAAACCCCTTTGAAAGAGAGAATCAGAGGATTAAGTAGTGCCCCTGGGTGTTTTGCCACTTTAAAATGGTGCAAGCATATTTGCTTAAAATCCTGAGAATCTGCTTAATTACAGAGCCTGGAAGGTAACATTGAAATGCAGAGATAATAAGAAAATGTCAGGGCCAGAAAGCTAAGGATCTTGGTGAAACGTGTCAACAGTGCTGAACCAAAATTGGTGTTTGGTTACATGTATGCAAATAGCTTAGTTTCTGATAATGATTGTAATTATACAACAATTATTGGGAAATACAAGAACAGTTAGTTTGGTCTCTCAGCTGAGATGGTAAAGTCTTTATTGGACATTTTTTTCCCAGGCATGAGAACATAAGGAATAATAGATCCTGAAAACTATATTCCTTCAACAAATCTTTATTGCCTTGTTTTATTGTCTTTATTGTCATACCAGTGTTGTGTGTAGGATGGAGGGTGGGTATATGACTGAAAAAGAATCTGAAGGAACACACGATCATTTGAAGAACAGCTTTGTAAACACAGGCTGACAGAAGAACACATGAGAGACCCTTACTTGGGGGGAGGGGACAATAGTGATCAAGGGAAAAGTGGATATTGAACTGTATTTGGATGCACAGGCTAGAATTTTCTGGGTGAAGAAAGGTGAAATTTAAATTGATTATCTGAGAAAGCAAGCAGCATCTGCAAAGGAACAAACTATCAGACACCATGCTACCTTTGGGAAACTATGCCTGAAATTGTTCAGTAGAGATTCAGCTTAGAGGAAGGAGAGAGGAATGATAAGTTTCAAGTGGAGAAAAGACAGATCATGAATGGCCATTATTAAGCTGGTTGGGTTCCCCTCAGAATAGACCCTGAGATAAGGACTTGAGGGCCATTGGTTCATTTGGGAGGTGATGGTAGGATACTCAGAGAGGAGGGGGAAGTTAAAGCAGGTTACTGCTGTGAGTAACTGGGGCTCAATCCTCTAGCGACACTGTGTATTTCTGAGTTGTCCTACCTGAAGAGTGGGCACTGGGATAGGATTCAGTCTTTTTAAAAAACTGTTACTGGGTGCAGGCTGCTCCCAAGAGAGTTAACTCCCTGGCTTTTTAGACATACCCCTGAGGCTGAAAAAAGGCCCTCAGGCAGAGAATTACAGGCACTTGTGGTAACAAGCTGTTGTTGTCATGTACAGAAGAAAGTTGAGTGTGGAGTGAAAGGATCTGAGTGGGACCCTTATGGCGTCTATTATAGGCCATGTATGCCATGCTAAGGATTTAGACTTTTAACCAAAGGAAAATAAGGATGCATTGAATTACTTTAATCTGGGGATGAGATTTGCATTTTAGAAAAAAATTTTTCTGGTATCAATAAGAAGGGATTAGAGTGACTCAAGAACAGTGTTAGAAATAGACAATTAGGATGTTTTACAGAAATTTACAGGCGAAATCATGAGTGCCTGAATATTTCATAACTGGTTAAATGTTAAACAACTGCTCTCAAAAAAAAGACTGCATATTTGTACAGTTTGCTGATTACTATGGCATAAATACTCCCACCACAGCCGATTTAAAGTTACCAAGGTGATGTCACTGAATGCTGAGTTAGGAAATTTGTACAATCAGCTCTCCAGCACACCTGGCCTAGTGTGAAGTCATGGTGGTGGTATGAAGAATAAGGAAAGTATCTGAAAAAACACAGAGTAGAATAATAACTGACAGAAGTGATAAGATGCAATGAGATAAAAGGAGTGACACTTAGATTTTTTCCTCTCTTTAATTAAGTGATGGTGACCTCCATGGCACTAAGGAATTTAGACTAATGGTAATACTGACAGTAGTAATAGTAGTAACAAAAGCAGTGGCAGCAGCAAGTAGAATGCTTACTGTGGACCAGGCACTACCTTAAGTCCTTTACACATATTACCTTACTTAATCTTAATACTGATCTAATGAGAAGGTTATTTATTGTACCTATTTCACAGATGAGAAATTGGAGTTGCAGGGAGGCTAATTCATTCACCCAAGCTCATTATGTGGCTGATTCAGAACTTCAAACCCAAGCAGCCTGGCACAGACTCCATGCTCATACTGGCCCAGTAGCCGATTGAGTAGATGGAGAGTTTAATTTGTGACGTGATGAGATGGAGTGTCTATAGGAAATGCAGCTGGAGACTTTTGCCAGAGAGTTGGCTACATGGGTCTGAAGCATGAAGATGGATTTGAGATGAAGATAATGGGTTGGTGGATTTTTAGTATACAGGTAGTTGAAGCCAAGGGAGATAATGAGATGATTCAGATTAGGTACATAGAATGAGAAGATGGTGATTTTTAAGGCGGGGCTTATAGAAAAGAACACTTAGGAATTTGTTGCGAAAGAGAGTCCTGCAAAAAAGAAGGCCAAGGGCGATTTCAGGCAGGAAAAAAAGAGAAATGTTGTGACACACAGGAGAATGGAGCAGGCAGTTAAGTGATACGGAACATTAAGGAGGAGAGCCTCAGAAAATTATAATTTGGATCTAGGAGCTAAGGGGTCATTCCCAGAGAAGGGACAGTGGGAAGACAGGACCTGGTGGTTTTGGATGAAATAGGAAATTTGGGTGTGGACATGCCTAGTGTGGATTAATCTAGCTAGACGTTTATTTGAGAAGTCTCAATAGTCAATAATGGCTGTACAATAGAATGACCTAAGTTTTCAAAACTATTCATATCTGAATCCCACTCCCAGAAATTATGATTGATATGTCTCAGTGTGCCCTGGGCATCAGGAATGTTAAAAGTTCTCCAAGGTAACTCTAACATGCAATCAGAGTTAGGACCACTGGGCTAGAGGGAGAGAGAGTCATAGTCAATCATTGAATGGGGGTGGTCCTTGAGGAAACAAAACAGAGAAGTTCCCAATAGGGATGAGGAAGTTAAATGAGTTTCTCCCTGAGACTGGGTGTCAAATTCAGGCTGTTTGATTGAATTTTTATCAAGTTCATTGTTTATCTAAG
The DNA here is from genome assembly GCA_003697995.1 of Taxidea taxus jeffersonii. Lineage (NCBI taxonomy): Eukaryota > Metazoa > Chordata > Mammalia > Carnivora > Mustelidae > Taxidea > Taxidea taxus. The sequence goes on from RCUC01107355.1 coordinate 45,859, forward strand.
ACTTTAAGAATGCTCCCCTTAGGTGCATAACTGGTGTTCATAATCATGTTGCTGGAACACTGTAGGGGGTTAAAAAGGGATGCAAGTGTGAGGGAGAAAACCAGGTCTTTTCACCTTTCAAATGTTTTTGGGTCCTGGCTGCTGCTGTGGTGTTCCTTCAGAGCCTGTTCGCTGGTGTTTATTTTATTGAATGTTGGGCCTTTGTCTTTCCCTAACATTCATAATCTTCCTGGTTGTCCAACTGGGCCTGGCTCCTTGGGAACCAGTCTGTGTGATTGTTTGGACTTTCAATATTTCCATTTGTTCCTTTGAATGTAGTTGCTGAAGGAACCAGGTTATTTTTCTTACAGGGTTTTCCATATTTGGGATTTTGCTGATTTCTTCCCTCCTCCGCCATTATTATTGATCATGTTCTTCTGTGCCTATATTTATTAAAAAGGGACACACACCGAAAGGCTTGAGCAGATTCAGGTTCCATCTTTTGGCAAGAGTTGATCAGTGGGTTCAGGTGTTACCAGTCAGTCAGATCCATCTACTATCAAATTTATAATCAGGTTTTCACCTAAAGATTTCAGTGGTTATTAATCATCATTGCCTAGATTCATTGTTTCATTAGGAGTCAGAAAGTGATTATATGGTGATTTTATCACTGCTTTTAATTAATTAGCTGGAGTGCTTTTATAAATGAGAACTTTTCCTCATCAATTATTTGGTTACTTTGAAAGAAAGGCAGGATAAATGCTTGATTCTGTCCCTTTAGTTGTCAGTTTCTGAGTAACGAGTAGGTTCACTTACACCTACAAAGATACCCATTGAATGCTTTTAAAGTATCATATGAATTTATGGATTGTTTTTAACAACTTTATTGAAATTTATGTTATAAACCATAAAATTAATTCCTTTTCAACATACAGTTTAGGGGCACCTAAACTCAGTTAAGCATCCCACTCTTGATTTTGGCTCAGGTCACAATCTCAGGGTTGTGAGATGGAGCCCCATGTTGGTCTCTGTACTGGGTGTGAAGCCTGCTTAAGATTCTCTCCCTCTGCCCCTCCCCCTGCTCACTCTATCTCTCTGTCTCTTAAAAAAAAGAACAGTATATAGTTCAATGGTTTTTTTCATATATTTACAGAATTGTACCACCCTCACTACAATCTAATTTTAGAACATTTCCATCATCTGAGAAAGAAACTTTATGAATGCTTGGATTTTTTTTTTTAGAATGTACTTAATATGTTTCAGTACATCTTAATATAATTCTTTAGAGGCTCAAACTATTGCATTTTTGGTAAGTAAGTGTCCTTTTGAGATTGGTCTCTATACCACGTTATTAAGTAAATGAGAGGGTGATTTTCGAGATTCATAATCCGGGGATGCTACATAGTTATGAAAATGGTTATTAATCTTAGATGCGTATTAAAATCAACTGAAGAGGGGCGCCTGGGTGGCCCAGTCATTAAGTGTCTGCCTTAGGCTCAGGTCGTGATTCCAGGGTCCTGGGATGGAGCCCTGCATCCAGCTTCCTGCTCAGCCGGAAGCCTGCTTCTCCCTCTCCCACTCCCTCTGCTTCTGTTCTCTCTCTCGTTGTGTCTCTCTCTGTCAAATAAATAAATAAAAATCTTAAAAAATAAAAAATATTAAAAAAATCAACTGAAGAACCTTGAGACCTCTTGATGTGCAGTCCATTCCCTATACTAATTACAGTGATCTCTGTGGGTGATATGCAAGCATCGGTACTTTTAAAAAATCCCTAGCTGGGTTCCACCGTACAACCATGTTTGGGAAGCACTGAACTTTGAGGATGTGGATTCATTTACTTTCTTCCTTCCTCCATCCTCCTTCCCTTCACTCTATCCAACTTTCTTTCTCTCAGTCTTCTGCTCCTATCTTAGGCAGCTACATCAATTTTGCCCACTCAGGCTAACTACCTTAGTCACTTGACTCTTTAATCTAGCACTCTTCAAATCCAAAGGATGTTCTGAAGAAAAATAGCTGGCTCAGATATGTATTACACAAAGATCACAAAGATACTTCTGTCAAAAATATGAAAGGGGTAGTGATGAAGCAAGTGAAACCACTTAGTGTTTAAGTGCTTCCCCAGTACTCATAGTAACAACCTTCAAATTGCTTACTCTAAGTTAACCATGGTCCAGTCTCAGTCCCTATTACTAGCCTCTTCAAATACTCTACAGCCATGTACCCTATCGTATGACCATATTAATATCATTTTTACCCCAATACCTCGCAGCAGAAGGGGTGTCACACCATAGACCCATAGAATTGGGATCCCCTAGGGATTTATTAGAAATGCAGGATCTCTGGGCACCTGTGTGGCCCAGTCTGTTAAAGTGACCTACTCTTGAGTTCTGCTCAGATCATGATCTCAGTGTTGTGAGATTGAGCCTCCTGTTGGCTTCTGTGCTGAGTGTGGAGCTGGCTTAAGAATCACTCTGCCAGGGTGTCTGGGTGGCTCAGTCCCTTAAGCGTCTGCCTTCAGCTCAGCTCATGATCCCAGGGTCCTGGGATCAAGCCCCACATCGTGGTCTCTGCTCGGCGGGGAGCCTGCTTCCCCTCACTCTGCTGTTCCCCCTGCTTGTGCTCTTTGGCTCTCTCTCTGTGTCAAATAAATAAGTAAAAATCTTTTAAAAAAATGTTTCTCTCTGCCCCTCCCCTGCCCTGCCCATGCTTGTGTGCTTTCTCTCCCTTAAAAAATATTAAAAATAAAAAATAATTTTTTAAAAAAAGAAATGCAGGATTTCAGGCCCCACCCACAGGCTCAACTGAATCTCATTCTGCATTTTCACAGTATCCTTCAGTTGATTCATGGGCACTTTAAAGTATGAGAACTTGGCTGTCTTTCCAGCCTTTTCTGCTCTTCCTTATGTTGTGATTTCTCTGTACATGTCAACTCTGGCCCTGTTTCTTTTGATTCGTGCTTCAAGCCTTAGTTCAAATGTTCTTGTCCTGGATTTTTGACTGATTTCCCACCTCTGAATATAAGAGCTCTTTGCTTCTTCACAGCTTCAGTATTATGTTTGTCATACCACTCTAATAAAACACTAATTGATTTTCTTTTTAGTGACTCAGGTAAATGAGAAACTAGTACATTCAAACCTCTTGAGTGCAATAATCATGACTCATTCATTTCTGTATCTACCTAGCACTTTACTTTGCAGATATTAGAATTTCTATTTAAAAAACTAAAAGTAGAATAAACAAATGAGTAAGTCTGCTTACAGGATGCCAGCATCTGCCATCCTCTGTTCCTTTAATCAGAAGTTACTGGGGCGCCTGGGTGGCTCAGTGGATTAAGCCTCTGCCTTCGACTCAGGTCATGATCTCGGGGTCCTAGGATCAAGCCCCGCATCAGGCTCTCTGCTCAGCAGGGAGCCTGCTTCCCCCTCTCTCTCTGCCTGCTTCTCTGCCTACTTGTGATCTCTCACTGTCAAATAAATAAATAAAATCTTTTAAAAAAAAGAAGTTACTGATATCTTCAACTATCAAATTCAGCCTTATTTATTTTCATATACAGTCTTGACCAAGGCAAACAGCCTATATTAACATCATACCCACCATAGATTGATGTCGGGAATTACTGTTGGTGTGTACTCTGTACTATATGTGTCTGGTGTTGAGTTCTAAGCACTGCATGCCCACCAATGTATTTCCTTTTCTCTATTCCTACCCCCTTTTAATCTCTCTGTGTGTGCCCAGTGTGTAAAATTTAATTCATCTTTGTACTTGGTTTGAGATCTCATTCTTCTGTTTTTTGGTTTAACCCAGTGGCAGACTTAGTTGACCCTACCTGGATACAGATATTACCTATGACCACTAACAGTTCTTCTGGACTCTGCAATTTACATGGCCAGTCATTGTAGTCCACTAGTATGCACACTCAACATGGCTACATTGCTTCCTTTAAACTTAAAAGTATCTAGTATTTTTCCCCCATGGCTCATGGTTGAGCTTGTTTTGGAGAAATGTAATCCTAGAAACTCTAACATGGTTTTTGGAACATGGAGTCATGCAGATTGGTTGTTTGACCAGATGTTCCAAGAGCTGGTCCATTTTGGCAGGTAGGAGAAAGCAGTAGTCTTACCAAGAGCCTTGGGGCTCTGCTGAGGTAGTTGTACTATGTTGCATTGTCCTTATATTTCTGCCTGTGCTTGCTACAATGCTATGGCTCCTTAAACCTACTCAGTATATGTGAATTTATACCTCATTAATTTCTCTAAGTTCTGTAGACCCACAAGTATTAACACTGTTAGTATATTTCTTGTTTGATTGTTCTCCTTTATCTCTGAATTATCCAAAAACTAAGGGACTTAGTTGGCTTATAGGGGCAGGGACTCAGTCCTTTTCTACATGCCAGAAAGAGGAAGAAATTGTATCTTCACTACTGCTACTGCTTTTTTGTTGTCACACAGTATTTTGTGAAGCATTGTCCTGTGACATTCTTTGAGTATGTGTTCCCCTAGGGCAAGTGGACTGCTGGTCCACTTTACTACCTGGGCTACAGTGGTGATCCAGACCTGGTCTCCAAAGCAACAGCTTTGTTGGTTTATACTCACATGCTTTATCTTATCTTCAAGTATCATCACTACTACGTGCCGGGGTATAAAGAAACTTCCAGTGTAAGCCATATCGCTGATGTGGATTTTGTTAACTGCCCATTTATGAGTCTAGCTATGACTGCATTCTTGGACTAGGTTTACTGTTTTTCTCTTCCTATACGCGGTAAAATCTAGTCTTTAAATTTGACCTATGACCATCAGGTAATACCACTTGCTGTTCTTGACTCACCAGCTTTTGTCCCTATTTTACTATAAACTTCAGTATTAGGATCACATTTGTATATGTCTGAATTCATTTGAAAACTGTTTTAGGAATGGGTAGTGGGTTTGCTTGCTTATTAGAGAATTGGAAATAGCTAAAATACTGATAAACTAAGTATAACCTGGCCAGTCATGTGGGTGTGTCATGAAGGAAGGGTTATAATGAATCTAGTCCATTGCATCTGGATTTTAAATAAATGAAAGTACTTTTCAGTTTTTCTCAAATGACTATTTTTTCCTTCATAATTTAAGTGATATCCAAGAGAAATGTAGGTCACAATTTTATCTTAGAAAAATTTGTATTTAGGATACATTAGCCTCATTAGTAACAATCTAAATTTCAGTATTTCATTTCCTTTTTTGGGAAATGAGAATCACATTGTAGGCTCTCTGGGATGTGGAGAGGAGAAAACTTGTACTTGGAAAACAAAGAGGGTCAAATGCCTGCCTAGCCATATGCAACTTTGGGTCAAAATTACTTGAGATTCCATTAGAGAGTTGGTTTGTTCAATATTCAGCTAAACATGTGTGAAATATTATAAATTCTATTCAAGGGTAACATCTTCTGAAAGCTGGTTCCAAGAAGCTATTGGAATATATGTAGTAGAGAAAAATGTCACCTCTCTATTTAGACATGCATGTGGTATATGTATTACATGTACATTTCTTTTTTTTTTAAAGATTTTATTTATCCATCTGACAGACAGAGATCACAGGTAGGCAGAGAGGCAGAGAGAGAGAGAGAGAGGAGGAAGCAGGCTGTCTGCAAAGCGGAAAGCCCGATGCGGGGCTCGATTCCATGACTCTGGGATCATGACCCGAGTCGAAGGCAGCGGCTTTAACCCACTGAGCCACCCAGGCGCCCCTACATGTTCATTTCTGAGTGAGCTTCCAGGTGAGTTCCTTTGTTAAAACTTTTAATTTTTATGTTTTATCTTTTCTCTTTTTTTTCTTTTCTTTTTCTTTCCTTTCCTTTTCCTTTTCCTTTCCTTTTTCCTCCCTCCTTTTCTTTTCTGTTCTTTTCTCTTCTTTCAGAGAGGTAGTGCATGCAAGCCAGTGAGGGAAGGGGAAGATGAAGTGGGAGAGAGAGTATCTTAAGCAAGCTCTACACACAACATGGAGCCTGACACAGGGCTTCATTTCATGACTCTGAGTTCATGACCTGAGCTGAAATCTAGAGTCAGACCTTAACTGACTGAGCCACCCAGGAACCCTTAAGTTTGATGACTGACTTCAGACTGAAACTTTTCCACATAGAAGAATTGTTGTTACTGCTTTTCATCTAAGTGTCATTTAATTTGAGCTATTCTGTTTGTTGAAAAATTGAATCTGTGCCCATGACCCAATTCTCTGGGAGAATAGCATATTCTGCCCAGTGTAGCCTTCATTACAGGGTACTGGCTATGGAAATGAGTAAGCAGTGGCTACCACCTTGTCAGTCTCTACTTAGTTTCTTTATGGTAGAAGAAGGAACAGCAAGAACATTGCTACGGTTGAGACATTTATATATTCAAGGAGTATAGCTATATTTGGCCCCATTTAGTTATTTTCTCTGAAGAGTACAATAATACATATTCACTAAAAACACTCAGAAAAAGCAGGAAAGTTTTTAAAAGCAGAAGAAAGAGGACTTACTTATAATCCTAACACCCAGAGGTAATAATCATTTTTGGCATATCTTCCTTTTGTATTTGTTTATGTGTTGCTTTATGTCGATATGTAACAAAAGTTGTAGTTTGAGCCTAAGTTGTGTCCATTGCTTGGAGTCAGGTAACTGTGATAAGTTTGTGGGTGGCTCACCAGAAATGTTTTGGCATCATAGACAGAAGAATAATCTTTAAAGGAAACTCTAAAGAATCTGGCATATAAGGAACGGAAAAGATGTTCAAAATCATTAATCAGGAAATGCAAATTGAGAAGTATAATGAGATATCATGATATACCCATTAGATTGGCTAAAATAAAAAAGTTGGCAAGGATGTAGAAAAACCGGAACTCTTACATACTGCTATGTTAATGCAGAATGGTGCAACCACTTTGGAAAACACTGTGGTATAATGTTAAAAGTTAATATATATGTACAAAATGATCAGCCATATCACTCCTAGGTATTTACTCAAATTAAATGAACACATATAACACAAAAAACTGTACATCAATTTTTAGAATAACACTTACCATAATTACCCCAGATTGGAAAGAACTCAAATATCCATCAACAGATAAATGGATAAACTGTATATCTTAATCCTCTTAGGCTGCTGTCTCACAACATCACTGACTGAGTGGTTTATAAACAAGAGAAATTTATTTCTCAGGATCCTGGAGGATGAAATTTCAAGATCAGGGTGTCAGCATGGTCAGGTGAGGACCCTCTTCTGGGTTGCCAACTTATTGTTTCTTCACATGGTAGAAAGGGAGCTCTCTTATGCCTCTTTTGTAAGAACATTAATCCTATTAATTAGGGCTCTGCCCTCATGAGCTAATTGCCTCCCCAAAGGGCCTATATTCTAATACCATCACCTTGGGCATTAGGCTTTTAACATGTGGATTTTTGGGAGACATAGACATTCAATCTATAGCACTGTGGTATGCCTATATAATGGAACATATACAACTTGTATGAATCTAATAGTACTTAGGCTTGCTGAAAGAAGCCAGAGGAAAATAAAAGACTACAAAGTGTATGATTTCATTTATATAAAGTTCTAGAAAATGCAAACTAATCCTGAAAAAACACAGGTGAGTGATACTTGGAGATAGGGGTTATAGAGGGGCAGAATGGAAGGATTAAAAAGGGACATGAGGAAACTTTGGGGGGTAATTCCTATATTTAATATTCTTCCTTGCTCTGACAGTTTCATAAATAGATACAAAAACCAAAATTTGTCCATTTGTACCCTTTAAATATGTGGTGTTGATTATATGTCAATTATAGCTCACAAAAGCTGTAAAGACTTTCTTCCTTGAATGAGATTGACTATATCAGTCATGGCTCATTGGTTGTAAATCACAGAAAGTGACTTGGTCTAAACTAAGTTAAAGGCAAGTCATTGAAAAGATAAAGAGGACTTAAAGAACTATTCAAAAGGCTGAAGGAGCCAGACCTGGAATGGAGCAAGAGTAAGACAATTTCAAAGGCTTAGGAATGAGAAAGGAGAGGAATACCTCATGCCTGGCACCATTTGGGTACACATAGGGTGCGTTTTCTGTTTATTGAATAGATTACACAATTTTCAGGCTGGGATAATGGGATAACAGGCTTCCACTATGATTACTGGGTTCAAGAGTAATAGTCCCTGGAGGGAGTATTCCCCTTGGCTGGAGGAAAGAGGCTGCAGCTAATTATGTAAGGAAACCAGAGTGTTAATGGAAAGAAGTAGTAATGAGTACCATAAAAATCAAATGTCCACCCCTCAAGGTTGTTTGTATACTGTTCTAGTTACTGTTCTTTGTGTGTGTGGGGGGGATTGATATTAAGTTATTAACAACTGAGTACAACTACATAAACACAATGTTTTAAAAATGGAAATAATATAATAGTTTTTCACTGTAATAGTAATATATACCCATTATAGACTATTAGGAAGAACAAAATTAGGAAGAACAAAACATAGATTCACTACTAAGAGGCAGTCACTCTTAAAATGCATTAATTTTTTTAAAGATTTTATTTATTTATTTGACAGACAGAGATCACAAGTAGGCAGAGAGGCAGGCAGAGAGAGAGGAGGAAGTAGGCCCCATGCAGCGCAAAGAGCCCGATGCAGGGCTTAATCCCAGGACCCTGGGATCATGACCTGAGCCGAAGGCAGAGGCTTTAACCCACTGAGCCACCCAGGTGCCCCGAAAATGCATTAATTTTTTAACATAGGTCAGGTTATTTTAATGAGTAAAAACATTCCCTTATTTTTAAATTAATCTTCAGAAACAACTAACAGAGAAATAACTGGACGTAAAATTCCAATTATGTCTTTTAAACTCATTGCTTCCCACATTTTAGCTGCTGGAACACCACTGTCATACCACCAACTTGTGCTGTATAACATGTTTAAAATCAACTGATTTGACATCAATCTACCTTTTAAAAAAATAATACTGGGGGCACCTGGGTGGCACAGTGGGTTAAGCCTCTGCCTTCAGCTCAGGTCATGATCTCAGGGTCCTGGGATTGAGCCCCACATGGGGCTCTCTGCTCAGCGGGGAGCCTGCTTCCCCCACTCTCTCTCTGCCTACTTGTGATCTCTGTCTGTAAAATAAATAAATAAAATCTTTAAAAAAATTAATACTTTGTTTAGAACAATTTTAGGTTCACAGAAAAATTAAGGGAAGGCACAGAGAACTTTCCTACACCTCCTACTCCCACACATGCATAGCCCATTTTAAATATCCCTCACCAGAGTGGTACACCTGTTATAAATAAAGGACCTACATTGACATATCATAATGACCAGAAGTCCATAGTCTGAATTAAGGTTCATTTTTGATGTTATATTATTATATGGTTTTAGAAAAATTTATATCCAGTCACTAGTAAACTGATGGATAACAAATCATTTCTAAATTTTGTAGCTTAAGCCAACAACAAATCATTTTATTATTTCTCACGTGGGTAAGGAGCTGAGGAAGAGATTGATTGAATGGTTCTCATGCATTTGCAGTTATATGGGGCTGGGGCGGTTTTAGACTTATCAGGAATGTCTCTCTTCATGTAGTCTCATGTTTCTCTGTATGGTTTCTGTTTATGGCTTAGTCTGGGTTTCCTTATAGCATGGTGGCCTCATGATGGTTGAAGGCTTCAAGAGAGACTATTCTGGGTGTCGAGTCTGAAGCTTCATTGCCTTCTGTGACTTAGACTCAGTGTCACTTTGACCTCATTCTAATGGTTATAAGTAAGTCCCAAGTCCACCCAAATTCAAGGAGTTGAGATAGATAACCCGTGTCTAAATGGGAATAGCATCAAGATCATACTGAAAAATAGCACATGAAATGGTGCAATATTGTAGCCATCTTTGGAATATATAAATGGCTCGACTTTCTCTCTGTAGTAAGGAAATTTCAACTCTGGACTCAAAGTGTGTAAGTCAGTCAGTACACTGAATGGAAATTCTCTCTTGGAAAGGTGTCTTTAAAAATGAAATCAGTCTTGGGGTGCCTGGGTGGCTCACTGGGTTAAGCGACCAACTCCAGATTTCGATTGAGGTCATGGTCTCAGGGTTCTGGGGTTGAGCCCCATGTCAGGCTCCATGCTCAGTGGAGTTCTGCTTGAGGATTTTCTCTCCTTTGCCCTTTGCCCCTCCGCCTGCTCATCCTCTCTGTCTCTCTCTCTCTGCCCCCCCCCTCGAATAAGTCTTTTTAAAAAAATGAAATCAGCCTTCTTTCATAGAAGAAACATACCTTCCTATAATTCTTAAAAATCTGAAAGCTAGGCTCCAAATTCTCCCTTGGCAATGCACAGAGAAGAGATTTTATGGTAAAAAGAAAACTAGAATGATATTCATAAACTCCGTGGTTATACCCTGTTCTTGCCACTGTCTTTGGCTACTGAGTCTCAGTTTAACTGTCTATGAAATGGAAACACTATGCACCCTACAGCTTTATGTTGAGGAGCAAATGAGGCTTAGTGTGGAAAGCCTGTGAGAAAATGCCACATAAAAGTTGCTCTTGTTTTTCCTCAATGATTTTAATGTTGTACAGCCCATAAGGGCAAAACACTCTTCCTAATAATGGACTTAAATGTATTTATTTGCCACAGCTCTCTGTAACCAACCAACTTGAAATTGGTTGTACTTACTTCCCTGTCCTGAAATGGTTGAGTCACATGTAGAGGTTTTGTTGTGTTACCACTTTTGTTTTCAACACTGTTGCTGCCACATAATTTGATACCTATTCTGTGCATCGTGTAAGCCTTTTATTTGCTCAGCTAGCAAATAGTTCTGAGTTCCTAGCATTACTACTCAAGAATTCCCAAATCATTTTCCTGATCATTGCATTGCATTGCTACCACTTACTATGGCTTCTGTGTTTTGGTTCATTGTCTCTAGACTTATTATTTTACATTTGTCTACAATAAACCATCTTCTCAGTTTATTTGTTCTTTCGCCATGAGGGATACCAATCCATCTGAATCATGCCATTGTGTTTTTCCTATGTGCTGTATATATACCATATAAAACCAATAAAAATCTGTGTACCTTAGAGGAAGTTATGAATATTTTATTGGTTATGCTTCAGGGTCATTCTGACAACTCAAAACAGGTCAAGGCAGTGTTCAAGATACCAGGCCACTGAGCATAATTTCCAGGAGGAAATGAAGCCAGTATTTACCAGGGGAAAGCTCTGATAAAACCTGGTTCACTCTATAAATTTGTGCTATGTTCACTGGTGGCCTAAAGCTCATAACTCTGTTTTTATCTTTGTTTAAATAGCCCTGTTATAGTCCTCTTTAAAAATACTTCACTGAAAAGGAATGTAATCCATTCAAAAGGATACTGCATATGTCAGAAAGCCAATTAGCTTGGGTTACTGTTAAGAAAGTTGCTTAAAAATTAAATAAAGAGGGGCACCTGGGTGGTTCAGTTGTTAATCATCTGCCTTCAACTCAGGTGATGATCCTAGAGCCCTGGGATCACGCCCTATGTCGGGCTCCCTGCTCAGTGGGGAGCCTGCTTCTCCCTCTCCCACTCCTCCTGCTGTGTTCCCTCTCTCTTTGTATCTCTCTCTCAAATAAATAAATACAATCTTTTAAAAAATTAAATAAACACATTTAATAAAAATTAAATTAAATTCTACTGATCTCTAATTTCATTCTTGCAAAACATGTTCATGGCCTCTTATGTGCCAGGAAGTTAACTGGAGTAAAATAAAAACTAGAGAGGTCTTTTTTCAAGAATTTACAGATTGGTGAAGGAAAAACTCAGTAACATATTATTACAGTTCATTTCTATTTGTAACATCTTTAAATGTTACCATAGAGAACTGCAGATATACAGATATACAGCTCAGGGAATGAATAATAGCAATGAGGAAGTTTATGAAAGGTTGAAAAGACAACTGGGTTTAAGAGACTGCTGTGTACCAAGCTGTGTTCTTGTTTGACTTGTGAGACACTGTGGAATATGGAGGAATCACATATGCACAGGGAAGATAAAGAAGATGAAGGACTTCCATGGTCCTTCCTCTTCTGCCACAACTTATAGAAGTGATAGGAACACCTACAGGACTCTTGGGGAGTCAGACGGTGATCAGGGGTACTTTCTAAAGCTTAGTGAAGGTGGTGTGACATTCCTACTGAATGATCAGGCGGAAGAAATCTGCAAGACAACTTGAGGTGACAGTTCTAAAGAGCAGTGTATTAGTTAAGCAGACAGTCCTGTGTTGTTTCAGAAGATGCATAGGCTTTCAGAAGGGGTATGTGTGTGTAATTGTGCATATAAGGACTCAGAAAAAATAATCTCTGGGATGCTGCTTTGAAAGAGAATAAGGAAAACTTGAATAAAATATTAATGCTATATTTTATTCATTTACTGTGATAAAATCTTAACATCATTGAATGGAAGAGAATATTGTGATTTCTGAAGGGTCCCTTTGGCAAATGCAAGTGATAGCATAAGTCTGTTTTCTTCAAGTGATAATTAATTATCCATGGCAAAGGAAGTATTAAAGCCAAAAAAAAAAAGTCTCTCCTGAAGGAGCTGGCTATGACATGGGAGACAATCAGTAATAAGCACAAGGAAGAGTAAGTGATCAATCTGAGCTCGTTGGGTAATTTTTCTCTCCCTTTGCTTTGAACGGCCATAGCATTTATCATATGTTCTGCCTAATTTAGCACTTAATAACATAGTTTCTCAGTGTCCTCTAATTGTTTGAGAAATGAAACAACCAGACTGTTTCCTCAACCAGACTGTTTTCTCCCTGAGGGCAGGGACTTTGTTCTCCTCTCGTCTCCTCTCTCCTCATACCAGTGCCTAGTGGAGTGATTAGTAGGCAGCTATTATGTGTCCTGTGAATACACACTTGTTGATGATCTAAGGGATTGTACAATCGGGCTCAGTTATTTTACTTCACTTTGCTTTTCTGGAAAATAAAAAGTTAAACTTCATGATTTCTAAGGTCTTTTCCAGCCCTGAGGATCTTTAATTAAGATTTCAATCTGCTTGTACTTGACTGGATGGAATAAATAATTGAATAAATAATAAATAAATAAATGTATTACTCACATATCTGATATTTTTTTCTGAGTTGTGGAGCCAGCATGTTATTTTTTTCTCCTATCCATAAAATCTTTTCAATAAATAAACAATACTGTGTGCCAGGTAATTTTGGAGATGCTAAAGAGTTACTGTTGAGCAATGTAAACATGGTTCGCACCTTCCTAAAGCCTGTAGATAATTAACAAAGAATAGAGGAAGACAGTTAACATTAGTCAAAGTGTGAGGAAAGCTCTGCTGGGAGGAAGGACCCAGTTATGGGGGCACCTATATGAGCACTCAGCCCTGTCCCGTGGGCTTCTGGAAGACTTGCTTGCTATTAATACTAGTTCTGGGACGATATGAAGGATTAGAATGGGCCAAAGGATTGAAGCATAGAAGCAGAAGGACAACTTGCAAAAAAAATCTTGAAGTGGATCTGAAGAGCCTGAATATTGAAGGAATTTCAGTGAGTCCTGGAGTGAGGTTTTGAGGGAGAGAAGAGGTGAGACATGGGGCAGAGATGGGCCAAAAGTCAGACCTTTGAAGAACATTAGAATTTCTGTTAATGAGTATGGTAGCCACTAGAGGATAAGAGAGATGATGTGATCAGATTTGTATATATATTAAAAAAAAAAAACCACCACACTTCAGTGTGTTTTGTGTTCCAGCCACTGAAATCTAATATATATTTCTGACATAATCTAAGATTATATGTATCAGACTTAAACATAAAATGGTGACTTTTATTTGGTTATAGGTAGCAGATGTTCCTAATCAATTCAACAGATCACTGGTTTTTAACAGAGATCGACCTTTGCTGTTTGAAGTAGCATCCATGTAAATTGAAAAAAAGTTAGTGCCACTAATTATTTTTATAATTAATTTGCTGATATCTTCAGTGTGTTTTCTTTTGAAGCAGTGGCTGATGAGTAAAACTATTTAGTGCTGAATTAATATGAAAGAGTGGTTAAGTCCATGGTGGAAAGAGCATAGACTTTGGATTTGGGTGGATACTAATATACCAGCTCCTTAATTGTTAACAGTGAGAGTTTGAGTGATTCATATGTTTAATTCTCTCTTTTGCAAAATGGAGACAATAAATCAGGTTTTTTTAAGGATTAAAATGACTTTTGGGGGGCGCCTGGGTGGCTCAGTCATTAAGTGTCTGCCTTTGGCTCGGGTCATGATCCCAGAGTCCTGGGATCGAGCCCCGCATTGGGCTCCTTGTTCTGCAGGAGGATTGCTTCTCCTTCTCCCAACCACGCCCTGCTTGTTTTCCCTCTCTCGCTATGTCTCTCTCTGTTAAATAAATAAATAAAATCTTTTAAAAAAATAGAATGACTTTTTGTAACATATCTAGCAAATTATCACAGACACAGTATAGGTTCAATAAATATTAGTTCCTTTTCTCCTCAGAGGCTCTTTTCTCTTTAGTAGAAAATGGAAACTATTTGGAATTTCTCTTCATATTAAAAACTGAGTATGACCTACCTCATGACAAACATCATGGTTACTAGGAATTAAGGGAATATGAATTAGCACTTACCATCAAATTAAGATAAACTTTTTCTTCTCCAGTTCCTAGCTTTCCCTCACAAGACAAAGAATTGGTTCTGCTTTTGGCTCAATGTCTTTGGAGGAAGATTTTGAACATGTTCCAGATTAATCAGACAAACAGGAGATTTAAAAGGAGGCATAGACGTGCTCTGTGAGAATGTTTTTGTAGTTTCACTGTACCTTTTATTCAGGTCAAGTTTATAGAAGCTACAGTTTAATTCAAATAATGTTACCTCTACCGATTTCACATAAAACACTTTATGGGCAGTATATAATTGTGTATAAAAAAGTAAATATAATACTAGATACAAATTGAAAAGCATGGATCAGCAAATATTTATTGAGAACCTACTATATTAATAATAACATTATAAGTAATACTTATATTTTAGAAACACTTAAATAGCTTTTACATTTTTATCCCCACTATCAGAGTAATATTTGCCTTTTAGAAACAAATATGTAAACAGCCCAATATTTATTGGTATCCACTAAGTGCTTCATATATGTCTGCCTCTGTACTAAGTTCTTTCTTTGCATTAGCTCATTTAATCTATATGTCAGTCCTAGGAGATGACTATTACAATAATTTCCATTTTATATATGAGGAAACTGAACCACTGTGGTATAGAGTAACTTGTCCAAAGACACTCAACTAATAAATACAGTATTTGGAATTGTAACCCAGGAAGTTTGGTCCTAGGGCTCATACTCATTATCTCTTTGCCAAATTGCCTCTATATGCGATACTAGATGCCATGTGTAGTTTAAATTGCCAGTTGCTATCTGCCAGATACTTAAAAAAAAGATTTTATTTATTTATTTGACAGAGAGAGACACAGTGAGAGAGAGGACACAAGCAGGGGAAGTAGGAGAGGGAGAAGCAGGCTTCCCACTGAGCAGGGAGCCCGGTGTGGGGCCCTGGGATCGTGACCTGAGCCGAAGGCAGACACTTAATGACTGAGCCACCCAGGTGCCCCAGATACATATATTTTTTTTATTTGTGTTAATCACCATACAGTATGTCATTAGTTTTTGATGTAGTGTTCCGTGATTCACTGTTGGGTCTAACACCCAGGGCTCCATGCAATATGTGCCCTTCTTAATACCCATCACAGAGCTAACCCATCTCCCCACTCCCATCCCCTCTAAAAGCCTCAGTTTGATTCCTGGAAAACAAAGAGAATATATCAACCACTATGAAGAACACATGATCTAATTCAGTGACAAACCTGCTGACAAGCAATTATGATACTACCTAATAATTACTAATATAGTGTTTATTTCTCCAGGTCCTGGGAGGTAAAGGCTAGAGGACAGTCAGGGTGAAAGATAGAGCAATTCAGTTGAGTAATATACTGTCTGTTACCTAAACCAGAGTTTGGAAAATGGTGGCCCCAGTTTTATTTGACCTTCCATTTTCTTTTAATTAAATTAGTTGCCAACATTTAAAAATTAGACTTTTTGTAAAATTTCAGATTTTTGGATTCTCCTGACAAACTGAAATATCTGCTAGAATATACTGGGAGAATAGTATACCATGACAAAACCCACCCTGAGTACGTGCTTGAACAGGGCAAGTGCCCCCTCTATTAGCTACAGGAGCCAGCAAGCATTCTTTACTCATTCATTTGACTTATTAGTCCCTGTTAATATACCATTTGCAGCCTGCTTTTTCTAAGGGTGAAAGTTTTCTCAGAGGTTCATAATTTACCAGGGCATGTTATTCTCCCTGATTCGTAAAGAATCTAAGTAGCTCTAGCCTGATCACCCACAATCAGAGACAGACTTCACTTGAGCTGATGAAGGTTAAGCTTTTGGACTCATATCTTGTTTGCCCCCTAAGGCTCTGGGAGAGGTTCTAGCAATATGTTCACATGATCATATGTTTTGGAGAATTTTGCCAAAGTCAGGTATGTGAACTGTGGTTGGTTAATGCTCTCAATTTGGAGCTCCTTTCCTGTACATTTCCTCTTGTCAGGGGTGTTGGAGTGGCTGTGGGCATTCGAAATAAATATTCTCTTCTAAATAAATATTAATTTTTGTATTCATTTAAGCTTTCTTTTTTCTTAAAGAGGGCCCCTAATTATAAAAGCTTCAGTATCTCTCTGCACAGGATGCTTCTTTCTTACCTCCAAAGACAGTGGTATGCCCAGGTCAGCTTGTATGCTTGCCAGAGCTCATGTTACATTATCATGAATTTTGTGAGCAGGTCATAAACACAACCAATAAGAATAAATTATATAAATTTGCAGTTGTATCATAAAAAATAATAAAAGCTCTTAATTATTTTACTTAATTATTTTACTATTTTACTATATATTGCTATTATCTATGCTTTAAAAATTTTTTTTCATTGTGTTATGTTAGTCACCATACAGTGCATGATTAGTTTCTGATGCAGTGTTCCATGATTCATTGTTTGTGTGTATAACTCCCAGTGCTCCATGCAATGCATGCCCTCCTTAATACCCATCACTGGGCTCACCCATCCCTCCACCCCTATAATATATGCTATTGAAGTTATTTAAGTCTATTTTATTTATGTGCCAGAGATATTATATAATGGGGTGACTGTACATCTCTCCCTAGCTCTGTGTTCAGTAATGTAATGTTGATAACTTGAAATTAGTCATAGTAAGAATATTTGCACTATAGAAATAGGCAAATGCAAATAAAGGTTTTTTGTTTTTTTGGTTTTTGTTTTTTGTCTTTTTCCTGGAAAGTCAATTTTTACATGTTTACCAGCATACCACTTTCTGATGGTTGGCTACATATTGGTATGGAGCCTGCAGTGTTGCTGGCACCATGTTCCCTGGGGCAAGCAGCCTGAGTTCCAAGGACACAGATCAAGCGATTGAAATGGCTTGTGGATGCCCCTTCTGCATGTGGGTGGTTTTCTTCCCTGTCATAAAGGCAGAATCCAAGAATCTGCTTCTCCTCAAGAAAACTTCTGTTTTTAAATGGAGGTATTTTCTAAGTACAGTGGAGAAAATGTACCTAAGTTACTCTAAGAAGGAAGTAGTATTATACGGGGTAATACTTTGGAAAATAGAGTCCCCCCCCCCCACCAAATATCTGCACATGATTAGAAACTTCTACAGTAGAAAACAAGTAAATAAGATTGGCAAGGTGGTGGGTGACAGTTGACTTTTATTGAGTTTTGAATGTAGTAGACATTGTGCTAAGCATGTTACACATACTTGATGTCATTTGATACTTAGAATAATAAAACCCTCTGATGTTGATATTATTTTGTTCATTTTACAAAAGAAACTCAAGGCTTAGAGACATTAAGCAAGTGGCCAAGACACTAGCCAGTAAAATGTTAAAGTGAGGATAGGATTTATAACCTTGATTAGTCTGGCTTTGCACCCCAACCAACTCTTAAATATGAAGCTGTGGAGCCTGTGCAGAAAGTCTAGTGGAGATGACACAAGAGCATTTTTCAAACAAATAGAATAATTGGTGACTCATAGAAAATAAGCTCTGATACATTTAATTCCCACATATTCAAACTCTTGTAGAAGTGGTGAAAGTGTTATTACTCACCGATTTGGATGCCTTTTATTTCTTTTTCTTGTTGGATTCCTGTTGGCTAGGACTTCCAATATTGTATTGAATAGAAGTGGTGAGAGTAGACATCCTTCCTTGCCTCATTCCTGATCATAGTGGAAAAACTCTCAGTTTTTCACCATTGAGTATGATGTTTGCTGTGGGTTTTCATCTATGGATTCTCTTATGTTGAGGTATATCCCTCTAGATCTACTTTTTTGAGGGTTTTTATGATGAATGGGTGTTGTATATCATCAAGTGCTATTTCTGAAATGATTGTAGTTTTTTTTCCTTTCTTTTGTTGATATGATATATCACATTGATTGATTTGCAAATATTGAACTGCCCTTGTATCCAAAGAATAAATTGAACTTGATCATGGTGAATGATTCTTTTTAATGTAATGTTGGATTTGATTTGCAAATATGCTTTTGAGGATTTTTGCATATTCATCAGATGTATTAGCTGGTAGTTCTCTCTTTTGTGGTGTCTTTATCTGTTTTTAGTAAATTTTCCTTTTCTATTTTTTGGAACAGTTTTAGAAGAATAGGTAGGTATTAAGTATTCTTTAAGTGTGTGGTGGAATTCACCTGTGAAGCCATTTTGTTCTAGACTTTTCTTTGTTGGAAGGTTTTAGATTACTGACTGAATTTCATTCCTGGTAATCAGTCTGTTCAAATTTTCTGTTTCCTTCTGCTTCAGTGTTTATAGCTTGTATGTTTCTAAGAATGTATCCATTTCTTTTAGGTTGTCCAGTTTGTTGGCATATAATTTTTAATACTATTATAATCCTTTATTTTTCTGTGGTACTGGTTATTATTTTTCTTGCATTTCTGTTTTTTTTTTTAAGTCTCTCCCCCACCCCACACTTTTCTCTCTCAATAATTCTGGCTAAAGGTTTAACAATTTTGGTGATTTTTTTCAAAGAACCATCTTCTGGTTTCATCAATCTATTGTTCTGTTGTTTTTTTAGTTTCTATTTTGTTTCTGCTCTAATCCTTATTATTTTCTTCTTTTTTACTGGTTTTGGGTTTTGTTTGTTCTTCTTTATCAGGTCCACGTGTAAGATTAGGTTGTTTATGTTTGATTTTTATTATCAGTTGAGATAGGCCTGTATTGCCATAAACATCCCCTGTAGAAAACTTTTGCTGTATCCCAAGGATTTGGGACTGTTGTGTTTTCATTTTCATTTGTCTCCATTTATTTTTTATTTCCTCTTTGATTTCTTGGGTGACGCATTAATTGTTTGGTAGCATGTTATTTAACCTCCATGTATTTGTGTTCTCTCCAGATATTTTCTTGTGGTTGACTGCTAGTTTCATAGTGCTGTGGTCAGAAAAGATGCATGGTATGATTTTATTCTTTTTTAATTTGTTGAGACTTCATTTGTATCCTAACATATTATCTGTTCCCTGTGCACTTAAAAAGAATGTGTATTCTGCTGTGTTAGGATGGAATGTTCTGAATATAGCTATTAGATCCATCTGGTCCAATGTATTGTTCAAAGCCACTATTTGGTTTTTGATTTTCTGTTTGCGTGGTCTAGCCATTGATGTAAGTGGGGTATTAAAGTCCCCTACTATTATTGTATTACTATCAATTACTTTCTTTATGCTTGTTATTAGCTGCTTTATGCATTTGGGTGTTCCCATGTTGGGTGCATGAATGTTTACAGTTGTTATATCTTCATGTTGGATTGTCCCCTTTATTATTATATTATTATATAGTGTTTGTCTTTGTCTCTTGCTACAGTCTTTGTTCTAAAGTCTATTTTGTCCAATATAAGTACTGCTACCCCAGTTTTCTTTTTACTTCCATTTTCATGGTAAGTGGTCTTCCATCCCTCATGTTTAATTTCTATGTGTCTTTAGGTCTAAAATGAGTGTCTGGAAGACAGCATATAGATGGGTCTTGCTTTTCTGTACATTGTCTTCTTTTGTCTTTTGATTGTTTAGTCCGTTTACAGTCACACTAATTTTTGATAGGTTAGGTACTCACTGCCATTTTGTTATGTACTTTTTCGCTGTTTTTGAAGTCATTCCTTCCTTCTCTTGCTCTCTTTTCTCATGATTTGTTGGCTTTCTTTAGTGATGTATTTGGGTTCCTTCCTCTTTATTTTTTACTTATCTATTACCAGTTTTTGATTTGTGGTTACTATTAAATTTATATATAACATCTTAGGCACATGGCAGTCTTTATTAAGTTGATGGTCCCTTACATTTAAGCCCACTCTTTACTTCTCTCACCCACTACGTTTTAGGTATATGGTGTTATAATTTGCATCCTTTCATTTTGTGAATCCCTTGACTGATTTTTATAGGTACACTTAATTTTACTGCTTTAGTGCTTCCTACTTTTCTTACTCCTGCTTATGGCCTTTCCATTCTCCTCAAAGAGTTACCTTTAACATTTTTTTCTAGGGCTGGTCTAGTGGTGATAAATTCCTTTAACTTTTATTTGTCTGGGAAACTGTCTTTCACTCACTTCTAAATGAAAGCCTTTCTAGATAGAGTATTTTTGGTTGCAGATTTTTTTTTCTTTCAACACTGAATATATCATGGCATTCTCTTCTGGTGTCCAAAGTTTCTGCTGAAAAATCAGCTCATAGCCTTATAGCATTTCCCTTGTATGGAACAATTTACCATACAATTTTCCAATTTTCTTGCTGTTTTTAAAATTCTCACTTCTACTTTTTGCCATTTTAATTATTAATGTCTTAGTGTGGACCTCCTTGGGTTGATTTTTTGGGGTATTTTCTGTGCCTCCTGGATCTGGATTTTTGTTTCCTTCCCCAGATTCAGTAATTCTTCAGCTATTGTCTCTTTATATGTATTTTCTGTACCCTTTTCTCTCTCTTCTCCTTGTGGGATCCCTATAATGTAAATGTTATGACACTTATAGGTTGCTGACTTCCCTCACTTGCTGAGTTCCCTTATTCTATTTCCATTTATTATTTTTTTCTCTCTCCTTTTTAGCTTGATTGCTTTCCATTGCTCTGTCCTACAGGTCACTGATCTGTTCTGCTGCTGCTTCTAGTCTACCACTTATTCCATCTACTGTATTTTTAATCTCAGTTATTGAGTTCTTCATCTCTGGTTGGTTCTTTTTTATGTTTTCTGTCTCTTTGTTGAGGGTCTTATTGAGATCCTCTACTCTTTTCTCAAGTCCAGTGAGTATGTTTATGACCATTACTTTAAATTCTTTGTCAGGCATATTACTTATCTCCATTTCATTTACTTCTTTTGCTGTGATTATGTCGAGTTCTATCATTTTGTACGTATTTTTCTCTCTCCTCACTTTGTCTAACTCTGTGTTTGCTTCTATGTGTTCAGAAATTCAGCTACATCTTCCGCTCTTGAAAGTAGTTGCCTTCTTAAGAAGAGGTCTTGTAGTGCCCTGCAGCACAGTGTCCCCTGTTCACCAGAATCAGGCACTTCAGGGATATCTCCTATGTGTGTTGAATGTACCCAGCTATTGTGGCTGAGCTGCTTTTGCTGTTAGTCTTGTCATCTACAAGTCTTGTCATCTCTTTTGCCTGTTGAGGGCAGGATTTGATCCATGTGTTGTTAGTGGTCCAATCTAGGGGCCCCTCGTGCTTGAATTGAGTCAAACCAGGCACTTGCCAGAGATTCAGCAGCACCAAACTGCAGGGTGTTTTCCCTGTGTTGCCCCTAATAAGTTTTCATTGGTCAGAGGGATCTGCAGTCAGACCATATGTTTGCCCCCAGCCTACTGCTGGGGCTTCAGGTGGACTGATGTGTATGGTTATCTTTCCTTCTCCTTGGGGCAGGAGTCACTTTGCAGTGGTGTTGGTCACTTTCCTGCTATCAATATAAGTTAGAAATTTAACTAGCACCAAGAGGGACAGATTATATAGCCAAAGTAAAACCACATATCCTCCAGATGGTTAATACCTAAATAATTAGGGAAAAGTAAATAAAACAGGTAAGACTTTTAGAAAAGACACTGACAAAATAGATGAAAGATGGTGTCCCCCTGAAGACTTAGAGGAAAAGCAGAAATGAAAATTATTTATTACAGGAATTAAGAGTTTATAAAAATATATTTGAGCACCTTTAAGCTGTTTTCAAGCTCTGTTTTTATAGAATCCCATATTATTTTTAGACATTCTCTAGTGTTTCAACAAAGATAGCTTGAACATGAAGATGAAAATACATGTATGGCAACATTCAAAGGAAGTTATGGCATCAACTATAAGGTAGAAATTTAGATATTGGTGAAAAGCTCATTAACACATGATATTGCTATTGTTATTGAGGAAAATCTGGGTAAGATGAGCATTCTGATACAAAAGTAGACATAGAACCAATGTCTGGTAATAAAGTCTGGAGAAGAATACTCACAAAATGTACTTGAATCAGTTTAAATGCTGAGATTATGTGAAATTTTATAATTTAACATAGAGTATGATAGTTGTAAATCATTCCAGTTTGCCTGTTTGTTTGGTTTTTTTTGTAAGCTATGGTTTCTGCAAGAAATGTTATCATTTTTAAAACATTTGATAAATACTCAGTAAAAAAAAAATTGAGGTGTTCCAATTTTTTTAGCCACCACCACATAAGGTGAAATATGTCTAGTTATATCTCTACTGCTAATGGAAAAACAGTGGCAAGAAAAATAGTAGAAAGAGTGGTTCTTATAAAAGTAGCTTAAAAGTGTCAAATACTCATTGTATGTTGTGATGACAAATACTAAGATGCTGGCATCTTTCAAAATAGTATTGGTTAGTGTCATAAATATCATTTTATGTTAGTACACTCTCTGTAGTTTTCAAACTAGAAACAGGTTTATTCTGAGTATATGAGTAACACATGTTCACTGAAATAAAAAACAAATAAAATAGAGAAAAATAAGGAAGCCAAACTATTACTCAGATGATAATTTTGCTTATGTTTTGGTATCTGTAATTCTAGACATTTTCTAAGCATGTATTCCCAAACACTGAAAAACACGTTATAATTGGCCTTCTCCACAATAGATGATTAGATTATAATTTCCAATGACTGCATAATATTTCATGGATTGGTTTATGCCATAATTTAATCCTATATTGATGATTCCATTTTTTCCATTTTCTGTATAATGGAAATAAATTGCCATGAATATGCTTATGCACACAGTCCTTAACAGTTATTTTACTGTACTTTAGGAGAAATTACTAAGCAATATTGCCAGATGAGGGGGTCTTAAAAGGATTTTTTATTCTAATAATAACTATTTTAGTATTTGAATATATGTATAATCATTTCTAGAGAAGTAAAAGGCAACAATTGAACAAAAATCCCAATGCCCAGCTTAAAAAAGTTTAACACTGAGAGAGTTTGATTGCTGATCTCTAATATCTTTGTATCTACATAGATTAGATGGATAGATACATGTAGGAAGGTAGAAAAGAGGTGCAGATAATATAGATATAGATATAGATATAGATATGAATCAGAGAGCAGATGAGAATGAGTCAAAAGATGAAAAGAAGAAATAAGCACAGACAACAACATGCTATGAGGGGCTTCGGAGGATTAGCAAATAAGCTTTGGACATGTCAGCAAGGAATAAAGGGCAGAAACAAAGAGTGGGTCTGAAAATTAGGGAGTTAACTGAAGAACAACTGAAGCTTCTTTACCTACCAGTCTTCCACATTGCATGCATACGCGCACGCGCATACACACGCGCGCGCGCACACACACACACACACACACACACACACACACACACACACTATGAAGGACAAATTGGGAATGATTTAAGTTACCTAAATAGCTTACACAATTTATTTAGGGGATAGTGAGTTGAACACATTCTTTGGGACAAGGGTTAGTGTTTGATGTAATGAAAAGTGGTTCCTGGGAAAGGGAGATAGACTCTTAAAAAAAATTAACTGTGTTTAAATAAAGCTTAAAAAAAATTAACTGAGTAAAAAAAAAATTAACTGAGTAAATTTGAAGATCTAATTGGCTTTATTAAATACATTGGGCAGCATCCCGTATAGCAAGTTAGAGGGGAGCGCTGAGAAGTTGTAAAAAATGAAAGTTTTTATTTTTTTTAAAGGGTGTGGGGCAAGAAACTTGTCTGTAAAGGCAAAGGATTGTTCCAGGTAAAATTGCTTTTCTTTACTGGAGAGAGAAGGGAATCTTAGAATGCAGATTAGATCTTCCTTTGAGATATAGAGAGGGACGTTTTGGCTGACTCATTGGTGCTGATTGGAAAATTGCTGACTGACTACTTAAAACTACATTTTTGGGGAAGATTGAAACTGCAATTAGCCCTGGTTTGGGACACAATTTTGGGCCTGTGTTTCTTTGAATAGAACTAAAATGTTTGAAGGCATTTCTAATGAAATAGACCAAAATGTTTGAGGCTTTCTTTGTACATGTTGTTGACCTTAAGTCAAGTCCTTTTCAGTTCTAGCACATGGAAGTTCCCAAGACTGATGTTGGTGTCTCTTTCTAATATCTTAAAGTAAAGGCAGACAGTTGATAGGTCCTATCCAGATGCATGCAGAGTTCCAAGTCAGAATTTCTACTAAAGATTCATAACATACACAGTAACATTAGGTTACAAACTTTTCTATTATAAAACATCATTTTCATATTTTGTTTTGCTTTAGATACCGTTACTGTAAAAATTAAGTTGCAAATTATTTTTAATCCTAATTTTTCTAGTCAGTTATTCCAAAATCCTTTATTAATGGTATTTTTTTATATTCCTCACTCATGGTGAAATGAAATTATTTGCATTTTCCTCTTCTGTCCTTGAGACAGGATATTAACATACTTCGCTTTCCTTACTCATTTGCATCCTCTTGGTCTTTATTTAAAACATGTTCAGTGCTAGTTATTATATAATATATATATGCAATTAAAAATACACTTTTACATTAAAGTTATTTTCAGGGGCACTTGGGTGGCTCAGTCTGTTGAACGTCTGACTCTTGATTTTGACTTAGGTCGAGATCTCCGGGTTGTTGGATGGAACCCTGTATTGGGCTCTGTGCTCAGTGCAAAGTCTGCCTGAGATTCTCTCTCACCTCCTCCCTCTGCCCCTCCACCTGCTTTCTCCTCTCTAAAATAAGAAAATAATGAAATCTTTTTTAAAAAAATATTTTCATATAAGAGATATTTGACTTTTTCTTTTAAAGATTTTATTTGACAAAAAGAGAGACCACTAGTAGGCAGAGTGGCAGGAAGGGAGAGAGGGAGAAGCAGGCTTTCTGCTGAGCAGAGAGCCCAATGCAGGACTCGATCCCAGGACCATGGGAACATGACCTGAGCTAAAGGCAACTGCTTAACCGACGAAGCCACCCAGGCACCCCAGAGATATTTGACTTTGAGGTTCTAATCTATAACTCCATTTTAAAGAGGTATTTCTACATTTCTATACTAGTGGGCTTTAATTTTCATTTTCAAATGCTTTATTCTCTGTTCTCTTTTTGAAATTTTATTTTTTAATTTTCATTAATTGGAAAAATATCAGTATTTTCTTCAGAAATGGTACAAAATATTCCTTGTTGTCTGCCCTCAAATACCTGCAAACATTGTTCTGATGCCCTTATCCATTGGTCAGCATTTAGTTGGCTATAAAATTTGAAGTTATACTTTTTTCTATAAAATTTCCTAGTAATTGCTTCTTTGCCTTTTAACTTTTGGTATAGCAGGTATGTATGAGGTTAGCCTGATATTTCTCATTATATGTGACCATTTTAAAACATATTTGTGAGGTATTTAAGAATATCTCATTATATATTATACTCAAAATATAAATAAGTAGTCTAAAATTACATTGGTAACAAGTATACAGTAGTTAAGCTGATGGTCATCCTGGCCAACAAAACTAGCCATTCCTGCTGTTCACCACTTTTGGAGGGAGCAGGATTCTTGATAATTGCCTTCCAGGGTAGCACATATTGGCTTCATCCAGTAATAATCATTTTAAAATAAACTTCAAGTCTGTTTCTTTGTTTCTCTTATAGCATATGTGTATAGCAGGATTACTGTAGAATGGTTCATGAGGTGGTTGTAACTTCTTGCTGAAGAGCAAAATGTTTTCATTTGCGTCAGACTCTATTTAGATTTCCTCTATATCTGATTAAATGTTCAGGAAGGAAATCACTCTACAATGTACTTTATCAGTCTAAAGGTTTTTAATGGACAGTTTTGTGAAGTCTGCACAGTCTCTTTGATGTCAGAACATCTAAAAAGGTTAATTAAAAGTTGCTACTTTAATTGCTACTCCCAACTCCTTTAAAATTATGGGCTTGGCTTTGTTGTAAAAGGAGATACTGCATCTGAAAGTGCTTTGTAAACAGAGGTAGTGGGTGTGAGGTCATGGGACATAGATGGACTTTGATATCAAATGGTTTGGATTGATAACCAAGGACTGGGAAACAGATACATATAAGCTGATTCCTTTATTGTTTCTTTTTAAAATAGAGACAATGAAAGTACCTACTTGATATAATTTTTATGATAATTAGATGAGAATGTATATGAAGCAACTTTCACAGTGTCTGGCATAAAGTAGATTTTTGATAAAAGTTCCATCTCATAAGGGAACAGACATCCTACTAACTACTATTATGTTAAAAATATTAATAAATAGATGGAGAAGAACAGCATTTCCTTAGAAACTGATACCCATCCAGGCATTTTTCCTACAAAAGCCACTGATATTAGTGGAGGAAAGTAGCTTGTCCAACCCGGGAAGACATTTACCAAAATACCTGCTCTTGAGTGGAATGGTAGAAAAGGGCAGTTGTGTCAGCCAAGAGGACTGTCAACCAGGCACTTCCATTTAAGTGGTGATTATATTCTGACTCTAGACATTTGTTGGTGCCCATTCTAACTCCTTAATGGCCAGACCGGGCTCCATTAAGCTCTAAAGACTGATAGGAAATGGCTATGTGATTCTTGAGTGTGAGAGAGCAGCCAGGTAGGATGGAGAGTACATTTAACTTGTGGAATGTGAGAGTGTAGGAATTGATTGCTTGACAATAACAGTTTTGGTAGATTTGTAAAAGCAAAGACAGATGGACAGATGAATCAAGGTCTTTCTCCTCATTCCTTTCTAATAGCTTAGATTAGGAAGAAGAAAACTTGTCAATGGTTACATGACCCTATATGAGTAAATACTCTCAGCCCAATCTGCAGATTGCTTATTGGTGGTCTCATGTCTCATACCAAGTAGACTTTCTCAAGGGTTTATGAAATTTAAATATGAAAAATAGAATTATTGGTATTAAATTTATTTAAGATTTTATTTGTGAGAGAGAGGGGGAGAGCAAGTGAGCAAGCATGAGTGGGGGAAGGGGCAGAGGGAGACGAAAAAGCAGACTCCCCACTGAGCAGGGAGCCTGACTCAGAGCTAGATCCCAGGACCCAGGGATCATGACCTGAGCCGAAGGCAGATGCTTAACCAACTGAGCCATCCAGGAGCCCTGGTACTAAATGTTTTTAAAACCTCATTTTCCTGCAGTTCTTGAGTAAGCAGCATGATTGCTGAGATGCCATGTCCAAGTATAAATTAAATTATGCAAAAATAAATTTTAAGACTAAATTGTATAAATCCCATGAATATTATTTAGCAAAACATAGTAACTTTGGGATATGTATATTTTGCCAAGTGATTTATATGTCCTTTGTAATTAAAGATTCTGAAATCTTAAAATGTTTTACTGTTTCTTTGTACAAAAAGGGTAAAAAAAACCTCTGTTATTATGGAGTTGATGTTTTTATGTGAGTATATTAAGGAAAATTTGGGTATATTCCCTAAGCTCTTAGGGCCAATGTTCAGCAACATTTGCAGCAGCTAAAAATAGTCCACATTTCCTTAAATCTGAAAGACTACAAATAATTAAATCTGAAAAACAAAATAATCATGGAGAAGTCAACAGTTAACATGGCCTCTAGAGTCTTTCATTATAGGAATAAGCCCAACTTTTGGCAATGATTTAGGCTCTTAAGCTTGACATTTTCCTAATTTATCATCTTGTTTGCGATCACATTAATTTGATGGGGTTCTGACATCTTGTCCAGGTTTTTAGAGTATTTATGATGATCCATTTTTTATTAGTCGAAAAATTCCACTAATTATTTTGCAGAATCTGTCTATTCATGCCTGTTTTGTCTTGGCATCAAGGAGGATGATCAGCATAGTTTGCTCAGCTGTTCAATTACTGATCCCATGTTTCTGAATCACACTATTTAATCCAATTGTCAAAATTCAGCTTTAACTATAAATCACTGCTGTCAGGGCTCCCTTTAAAAGCTCCTTGTGGATACTGTTAACTCATTCTTCATGTCCTTGACTGTGCCCCTTAGATCACTGGCTAAGCCTTGGTCAGGAAAACAGCAGCTATTCTAGGTATTTCCAACAAGAATTCATTTAACGTTAGGAATTAACGGCTCACACAACCACTGAAGCCTTGGGGAACAAAAGTCAGGAAGGTGGATTTCAGGAAATCTACCATCTGCTGATGCTCATGTTCCTAGATGCAGCTGCCAGAGAAAAATAATGCTCTCTTTGCCTTGTGCCATCCAAATCTCTTGCAGGTGCCTTTCATTGGCTTGATCTAGCTGAAACTCTGCTGATAATGGAGACTGAGAAATGTAGTTCCCTGTTTTTATGCCCCTGGCATAAAGGGGAGAGTATAGATGGGTGGGAATGATTCCTAAAACCAACAAACAATATCTGGTTTATAAGTATATCAATAATATTTTTGCCTAATCGTTTAAAATACATTTGAAAAGTAAATCCCATTTTTATCAAATCGGACAGCATCAGAAATGCTGATTTTTATATCTCTTTTGTTAATCTTTCAGTCCTATAAATGCATTAAGCAAATTTATATTATATATCCACTAAACCCCAAATCTCCCATCTTATTGCGTCTAGTTTTGTGCTTTGATGATTTTCTCAGTTTTCTCTCATAGTTTGTCTATCTTACTCATGTACTTAGTGATTTCCTTTTTATTGTGACCTCATGTTTCTTGGAACTTTAGTGTCTATATAGTTGTAGTGCTTTTTTCCAGTGACGGCTTATGTGTGCTTCTGCCAAGAATCTCATTTTTCACCTTAGATTTTTTGGGCCATCGAGATAGTGTGAATTGAGACTCCAAATCTACCTGAGTAGAGAAAGTGGTTAAGCATTTGAGGATTTTGTTTGTCCCTGCTGTTCTGTGCAAAGTGGCTAAACAGACATGATCCCTACGAGTTTTTACTAGGTTACCCACTGAAGGTGTATCCCTGAAGGAACTGTACTTATATGTGGAATCTTTGATCTGAATCCCCATCGTTTTTGGATCCCAGGCTTTACTTCCCATTACTATGCATGTGGTCAGTAAAACTCAAACTTTTAAAGTATTGTCTAAGGGAGCTTGCCATGTTGGACTTGTAGTCTATGTTTTGTGAATTTTTTTTCTTTTAGGCTTTTATTTATTTTTTTGAGTTTTTAGGTTTATTTGAGAGAGAGAGAGAGAGAGACAGCATGCACATGCATGAGCCATGTTGGGCAGGGCAGGGAGGGGACAGGGGCGGGGAGCAGAGGAAGAGAGAAGGGCAGACTCCTCGCCGACCTGAGACCTGAGCCAAAGGAATGTGCTTAACTGACTGAGCCACTTAGGCATCCCTCTTCTATGCTTTTATTATTTAATTTTTTAAATTTAAATTCAATTTAATTAACATATAGTGTAGTATTAGTTTCAGAGGTAGAATTTAGTGATACTTCAGTTGCTTATAATACCCAGTGCTCATTCCATTAAGTGTGCTCCATCACCAAGTTACCCTAGCCCCCATCCACTTCTCCTCTAGCAACCCTTAATTTGTTTTCTATAGTTAAGAGTCTCTTATGGTTTGCCTCCTTCTGTTTCTATCTTATTTTTCTTTCCCTTCCCATATGTTCATCAGTTTTGCTTCTGAAATTCCACATATGAGCAAAATCATATATTTGTCCTTTTCTGACTGACTTATTTCATTTCACATAATACCCTCTAGTTCTATCCACATTGGTGCAAATGGCAAGATTTCATTCTTTTATGTTTTTAATATAGAATTATACTGAATTTTGTCCTCCCACCTTTTTTAAAGAATATTTTCTTTTTATCTAGCTCATTTTCATTTCATTAAGACTCAAGTTTCATGTATCTGAATAAATATCCTGTTGTCTGAAAGGCCTTTCTTCACTCCATATTATAAAATAAGATGCTCTTTCTTCATTTTCTCTTTATGTTTATCCACTTTATCATACTTACACAAACCATCCTTATCTTGTTAATATTTTTTGTTTCTTTGCTTATAGTCTGCATTTTCCAGCTTACCATATTAAGTTCTCTTAGTGCAGGAACGCTTTCTGACTTGTTCCCCCTTATAGTGCCCATCTGAATGGTGACTTCACATCTCTTATATGTGTTCAGATCCCCTAGAATCCCTTCTACAATTTCTGTGTGCCTATCACCAAACTACCCTGTGCTTTACTCTTTTTTTGAGAGGTTGTGCATGCACGTGTGTAGGGTCGGGGTGGATGGAGAGAATCTTTTATTTTTTTAAAAGATTTTATTTATTTATTTGAGGGAGAGAGAGAGACAGAGAATGACAGGGGAGAAGGTCAGAGGGAGAAGCAGATTCCCCATGGAGCTGGGAGCCTGATGTGGGACTCGATCCCAGGACTCTGGGATCATGACCTGAGCTGAAGGCGGTCGCCCAACCAACTGAGCCACCCAGGCAGCCCCAGATGGAGAGAGAGAATCTTAAGCAGGCTGCACATCCAGCGCAGAGCCTGACTTTGGGCTCTATGGAACAACCCTGAGGTCATGATCTGAGCCAAAATCAAGAGTTGGATGGCCAACCACCTGAGATACCTAGGTACTCCCTCTTGTGCTTTGCTTTTAACACATGCATTGTCTGAACCCGTTGGCTACTGGAACTGCTTTGCTTATGCACACAGAGAGCTGGAATAGGCTGGGAGTTTACATAGCCACTCTGGGGTAGACTTCAACTAAGACTCTGTGAGAATATTGGAAGTGCAACTTAAACTTCACACTGAAGCTTGGAGCCTACTTGAAATCTTCTTTTTCCATCTCTTCCTTTTCCTACTCCCTCACTAGTCTTCTCTAAGAGTGCTTTCTTAAAAAATCACTTGCAGGGGTGCCTGGGTGGCTCAGTCTGCCTTTAGTAGGCAGCATCTGCCTTTAGCTCAGGTCATGGTCCCTGGGTCCTGGGATCAGATTATGACATTGGCTTCCTGCTCAGTGGGGAACCTGCCCCCCCCCCCCTCTCTCTATTTCCCCTTGATTTGCTCTCTCCCTCTCTGTCAAGTAAATAAGCAAAATCTTGAAAAAAATTACTTGCATAGGAATTCTCATTCCAGAGCCTGTTAGGTCTGCCAACCTAAAACTGCTCAATAAATATTTACTAGATGAATAGATAAATACCTCTCTGCACTTAAAGCCTTGCAACCTTCCTGTCAGATTGTTGTGCTAGCTCATATTTTATCTACTATTTTAAAGATTATTTTTATTGGATTTTGTTAAAGTAAAAAATAATTCATTATATAGTATACTTAATTGCAAATATTTTTTTGTTTCTCAAGTCTCAAACTCCAGTATAGAAAATTCTTAAGTCTTAGGCTGTGGGGTTTGTTAGTTTGTTAGCTAATGAATACTGAATGATAAACATTTGGTCTGTGCCATTAATGCCATTTGATAAGGTTGACCAATTATCATCCATTGTTCTCTGCATTCACCCGGTTGCCATCTAAAATCCACCTTTGTGGTCTAAATCAGAAGGCATTTGTATATTTAAAGCTTCTACTTGAATTCCTCAATGCTAACAGTTATTTCACATTCTTACTAAAACTAGAAAGGATCTCTGCTCCCTGAGTAGTGTTGGATGAGGTATATGTAAGTAGGAGAGGGTACATTGATTTCTTGATAAATTCACGGAATCTGTGCTTTACCACTTACTATGTATGACCCTTTTCTCTCCCTGAAGAGAAAACAGTTTTGATTCATTATCACAATTTAGTGTTCAGGTTATTGTAAATACTTTGTCCATTCCTTGGTTTCCCTCTATTCCAATTACCCATACTTAGTGCTTACAGAGTTACTTTTTTTAAATAAAATCCTATCACTTCCTCCTTTTAAAGCTCTTGTTAGATCTAAATTAATTTATAGGAAAAAAATCCATATTTCTTGTCTTAGTTTGCAAGCCCCTTTTAAAATCATTTCCCAAGCCGCTTCTTTAGCCCTATCTTCTCCCTCTCTAACATGTATTCTAAGCTCCACTTGAATTGAACTTAGACCATTTCCTGGTTATGCTTTGCTCTTTTGACTCCATTGCTTTGTACATGCTGTTTCATCTGCCTAGAAAGTGATTCTCTAGCTTTATTACTTAGAATAATCTTTATCATGGCCCAAGCTTTAGTTCAAATATGTCTTCAGTAACAATATACCCAACCTGTATTTTCTTCGCACATCACATAATTAGTTCATCCCCTTCAACTTAGCCCCATAGCACACTCTATCCACACTCTGTCTAACCACTTGGGGATGCTGTGCTTTTCACTCAAATGCTCCTTTAGGACGGAATGACTTCCCCTTGTTGTAGAGAATGCTGCCACTGATAACCATCAGCTCTCAGCTATCTTTGGAAATCGCCCTTACCTGCATAGAGCTGCCTCGCCCAAACTCTTGCCCCTTTCTCAGGGATGGAGTGAATTATAAGACTTGTTAGTCCTGGGATTATGGAGATTCTTTTGTCCCAATTTAGGACTGCTCTGAAAGGCCATTTCATCTTCAGGCCTACCCACAAGGTCAGCTGAGGACATTATTGAGAATGTATGACAAACCAGCCATTCCATGTGTCACATTTCATTTCCTTCCCTTCCTCTTTAGATGTTGATCTAGAGAGCCCTCCCTAATAAAACTCCTGCATAATTAAGCTTCTAAGAGTCTTCATTCCATGGAAACTATCCTGAAATATCACTATTATGATTTATGAAATTTTTTTTCAGTTGATTTTCTCCATTTAACTGTGACTTATTTAGGATGGTATGTGATGCCCATTTCTATTTCCTAGATATTTAGCATAGACCCTGACAAACAGTAGATGATCATAAATATTTCCTAAATAAATGGATGAAAGGATATTTTTAAAATTTTGACTAGTTGGATAAGAAAATAAACTTTATCTCTTTTTCTCCTTATCATTTCTTTGAGTTTATATGCTATCATTAACTTTTTTATGCCGAATATTAGTTTTACAGCAGTGTCTATAATATATCACAATGATTGTGCTTTCTCCTTAAATATAACTAACTAGATAAGGTTGAATTTATTTATCCAAGATTAAAATAAATGGCCCACATAGGAATGGAATTTCAAAATCCATATGAACAAATAAGCCAATTTTTTCCTTCAAGAATAAATCTGCAAGTGATTAAATGATTTTCTAAAGTTAGGCTTATTATTTGTTTCTGAAGTTAGGCTTATATTTATACAAAAGATATTTGCATAAACTAATGATACAGATGACTTGAATTATTTAGAAAGGCTTATTCTTTGTATAGGTTACAAATTTCCATTAGAACTTTTTGAAGGCTACACTGACAATTTTTATTCTACACTTGAAAGGGCCACTACCTTTATGCACACTCAAAATATGTATGAGAGTATATAAATTTTTCTCTATTGATAGAGATATATTTTAGAAAGGGAATGTTATAAAAAGGGTATCAAGTTAGGACTCAGATGGCATAAATTTGGTCATTTCTTTTTGTTCTTGTTTTCTGAGAAATAAATGTGCTCACACAGATTTACTCACTCTGTGCCAGGGTTTCTCACTTCAGCACTATTGAAATTTGGGACTGGATAATTTTTTTGGTGGGAAAGGGTATTGTACTCTGTATTGTCTGATGTTCAGCAATATTCCTGGATTGTGACAACAAAAATGTCTTCAGACATTGCTAGATATCTG
This sequence comes from Taxidea taxus jeffersonii, assembly GCA_003697995.1. Lineage (NCBI taxonomy): Eukaryota > Metazoa > Chordata > Mammalia > Carnivora > Mustelidae > Taxidea > Taxidea taxus. Next base: position 79,985 of record RCUC01107355.1, read on the forward strand.
CTGGGGGATAAATCAACCTCAGGTGAGGGCCACTTCTTGATTAAAGTGATCTGTCTTTCAACCTTAAGTCAACTGGAGCTATTCTTTCTAAAATCATTAGTAAAATTTCACTTGCTGTGTTAAGAACACAGCAAGGCTTTTTTTTCTAATCTTGATGCTAATCTTGGGCTTTTTTTTCTAATCTTGATGCTTCTGATTGATCTCAATATCTCTAAAAAGTTTCTGTTGGGATAATTAGTTATGGGGGACTGTGATTCCGAAAAATAAATTTGGTTTAGCTTATGAATTGGGAACTTTCTTATAGATTAATGCTATGTTTTCTCCCCCTGGGAGAAGTAGCAAGGATCATGTTATATTCAGGTTTTAAAATGTGAGTATTTGGTATATATGAAATGTACCCTTGATCAGACATAACTTTGTACACATCAGAACAATGTGTCAATAGACATGTTTTATATTTTTCTTTATAAGTAAGCCACATGCTGTCTTCCTAAACAAGAGAGCATAGATGATTAAAAAAATAGCACCTGGGTGGCTCAGTGGGTTGAGCCTCTGCCTTGTGCTCAGGTCATGGTCTCGGGGTCCTGGGAATGAGCCGCACGTTGGGCTCCCTGCTCAGGGGGGAGCCTGCTTCCCCCTCTCTCTCTGCCTGCCTCTCTGCCTACTTGTGATCTCTCTCTCTGTTAAATAAATAAGATCTTTAAAAAAATAGAAACTTGTCTTAGTCTCCTATTGCTGCTATAACAAAATACTACAAGTTAGGTAACATATTTATAGGTGTCAGAAATTAGGACATGGACATCTTTGGGGAACCATTATTCAGCTTACCACAATGCCCCATTTCCTTATTTCAAATAATATAAAAATCTGTGACTGACTACATTCATCCCACTTTGTGACCAAAAGAGGGAGAACAGGAGAGGGACCACTGGGACCACTTATGTGATTTTTTTTTTTGTTATCATTTCAGTCAAGCATGAATTATCTTTATACTCTGTTCACTCTTAGATTTTGGTAACTACCTTGGTAGCTGGTTTATGTTATGAAATTGGCTGTATTTGTATGTATGCATCTCCACGCATGGATTATTTATAAATATGTGTGTGAGAGAGTGTGTATGTGTGTTCCTATGTATTATAGTTGCTCCTTTGATTCATTGGTCCTTAATATTCATCCAGTGTCAAACTTATCTAAACTTACCCATTTATGTTGCATACAGCACTTTTCAGTTAGCCTAAAAGCTATTTTTAACACTTCGTTTTGTAAGGTCATTTAATCTCTAAGTACCTTTTTAAAATTATAATTTATCAAACTTCTGTTCAAGTCTACAGTCTTCTTATCACTTTTGCCTGAACTATTATAGTCATCTACAAGACCCTTTACCTAACATCTCATCTTTCCTATTCTTCTGCATACTGTCTTACTGGATTAACATATATAATATCCTAGTTGATCCATCACTACTATTAATCCCTTGTCCAAATTCCAAAACCTTGAATTTGAAACTCTCCAAAATTCAGTTAAAACTTTCTTTTCCAATTACTGCCTTATGTCAAGTCCTTGCTTCAAGGGATGCGCTGCACCCACTATCCAATAAATGAATTCTTTATGCTACTGAGGTAATTTAAAGAGTCAGATTGTTAAATCAATCTCTCTAGAACTATGGATTTTACCTTGTATCAAACTTTTCTAATAACTCTAAGGGCACAGGCAACAGCTACATACAGGTAAAGTATGGAAAAGTCTGACACTGCCAAAGCAAGGTTCTTGCTTTCTATATAAGTGTGTGCCCTGAATCAGATTTTACAAATAATTTGCCTAAGTAACACATAGGGGTTGTCAGTTACACAAGGGGAGTTCTTTTAGTCATAAACTTCTCCACTATATGCTATGATAATTACATAGCTAAGTGACATTTTACAGTATGCTATGCCTCATAAAGAAAAGAAATCTAGATTTGTTATCTTTTTTTTAAAGATTTTATTTATTTACTTGCCAGAGAGAGATCACAAGTAGGCAGAGAGGCAGGTAGAGAGAGAGGGGGAAGCAGGCTCCCCCCTGAGCAGAGAGCCCGATGTGGGGCTCGATCCCAGGACCCTGAGATCATAACCCGAGCTGAAGGCAGAGGCTTAACCCACTGAGCCACCCAGGTGCCCCTAGATTTGTTTTCTATAAGCCACTTAGACCAGGTATAACCTGATAAAATCATTCCAAAGAAAATAACTTCCCATTATTTTTTCATTAGTAAATACTACCATAAAGTCAAGTGTAGCATGTTACAGGGAGATTTTTACATGGACTCAGTATTTTTTTTTTCTCCCAATAATGGTCCTAGACCAGCTACTTACCATGTCCTTTGCATCTACCACCCCTAAAACTTATTCCCTCTGTCTATAAAATCCTTCTGCCCATTCTCCTACCTGTAAAACCCCAACTTCAGTCCCATGTGCTCTATGATGGCCCTAGTTTATTCTAGTTCCTGGTAATTTCTTGGAACTTTGTATTACTACTGTACTTGTTAGCTTCACCCTGTCATCTGGCATTTATATTGGAAACATTATAAAATTAATTTAATCAGCAGAAAACCCCATAAGAATATTTTCATTCTTACCATGCAAAATTATTAAGACATTGGAAGTCCAAGCAACTTGTTTAATATCACAAAAGTTGAGGAGCTGATATTCAAACCTCATTCTGAGTTATGCTTAGCATTAAATTTCTTTTAGGCCAAAAATGCAAAATGGATGGAGTTTGTTTCTAAAGCCTACCCCTGTGCCCTGCCATCAATTCTGCTAATTATTTTAAAGGTATTCACTGATAGATCCTTAGAACATGGCGCCAGCCAGGGATGTTAACATTTAAAATTTGAGTGATTAAAAAAATCCTTTTGTTTTTGACTCTTTTCCATGCTACATAGCTGGACAATAGAAATGCACAGGATATTACTCAGACTCTGTCTTCCTTCTTCACACTTCTACCACCTAACCTCTCCTCTATCAGCAAATGGTGAACAAAAAGAGTTCAATACTTTGGTTTTTTAAAACCTTGTAAGATGTGGTTTTACTTTAATTAAGTTATTAAACAACACCATGCTGAATGTGATTGGAATTCCCCATTCTTTCCCATCTTTTTCTGTGTACCACCGAATAATGCAAAGGATAAGAACGACAAACCACATTTCCCAGAGTCCCTTGCAGCTAGGATTCTAAATATGAATTAGCTCATCATCGACTAGATTAACTCATAAGAGATTTAGGATATAGATTTCAGGCAGAGGCTAAATTCCAGATGCTGTTTCTGGTGGCCTGCAAAGGTTATGAAGCCAGGATAGTGTCTAGAAAAATTTGTGGCAGTTAAAATTAGGGTTTCAGATTGAATTAACCAACTTTATAGGTATCCAGCAGCAGTCATCCAGGGCAGGCTCCTAATCCTTAGATCACATCTATGGTAGCATGTTTTTAAACCTAAGAGTTTCAGTGATAGCTTCTGATTCCTGTTCCTACAGGGCTTCCAGTGATTTCATAACCTAAGTTTCTGATTTAAATCTTTCCTTTCTTAAAATAACTCAAATGATTTGTGTTTCCTGCTAGGAATCTTGACTTATACAAACACAAATCATAAATACTTTGTGGCAGAAGTTTTTTTTCCCCCTGTCATCCCTGAAGTTTAGATGGTAAATCTTACATCACTGAATTATTTATACTGAATAACTGCAACCACCTAGTTATAAATTATTAGTATTGCCAAAGATGGTATTAAATAGTCTTTCTTTAAATCATGAGCTAAAAAGTGTTGTTGCCATCAAGCTTTCAGTGCTGAAGCTTGTTCTAAGAAGAGTCCTGTGATTTTTTATCTTCATTCCCTCTTTTAACATCATTTTTTGCTGGCATCAAACTGAGGTGAGTGGGGAAGCAGGCTTCAGAGTCAAAAAATCAGAGGTCAGGTGACAGGCTTGAAGTCTGTAGCTCAGCTTCTAGCCATTTTGTGCCCTCAATTCCTCATTCTGAGGCTGTTTTTGTTTCTGAACAATAAGGACACTGATAATCTCTACCATGAAGCACAGAATCCTATGTGAATCTAAGGCTCTGGTCACTGGTTAACTTTGCATATGAGTTCTGAACACTTCTGAGATTTGCAGTTATTGATATTCATTCAGTTTCATGTGGCTACAGATATTTGGGTGATATATTATTTCCATCTGATCTTCTGAGATACTGGATTTGAGTTCCACTCCTCCATGATTTGAATGTAAGACAGATCAAAGTTTGTTTCACAGCCTCTACTAATGAAAGACAAAAGCCACATTTGAATAGGGCTTGCCTGTCATTTGAAAGTCATTTGGGGTCCACCTATCAGTATTAATCTGAAGCACCATTTTGTTTTGAAAAATGAAGCATCTGGTAATTTATTATTGACTAAACCATGGTTTCTGCCAAGATTGTCTGGATAGGTATGTTTTAAACTTTTCCTAGAATAAGAAGCATCAATATGGAGTCAGATACTGAAGAAACGTGCCTAACTAGAATTGTCAGTATAGAGTCAGCTTTTGAGTGGGCTAGGTAATTTATTGGTTAAGAACATGGACTCTGGAATCAGGCTGCCTGAGTTGGAACTCAAGTACCACAATGTCTTAACTGTGTTATCTTGGACCAGTTACTTAACCTTTCTGTGATTAAGTTTGTTCATTGATAAAATGCAGATAAAAATAGTACTTATTTCTCATAGGGTGGTTTTAAAGATTTATTGAATGAGTGTGGAGAACTTAGAACATGCTTTGGCACAGAGTGAATGTGAAGTATTTTGTTAAGACTTCACAGTTGTTGGACGCCTGGGTAGCTCAGTTGGTTGGGCGATTGCCTTTGGCCCAGGTCATGATCCCAGTCCTGTGATCAAGTCCAGCATCGGGGAGCCCTGCATGGAGTCTGCTTTTTCCTCTGACCTTCTCCCCTCTCATGCTCTCTCTCACTCTCTCCCTCTCAAATAAATAAATAAAATAAAATAAAAGACTTCACTGTTGTTACAGCTGTTTTGTTAAGAAACACTTGTGTTCTGTTTTTCTGTGCCACAGGCTCTCTGGTGGCTAAGAGTGAGCCCTCTATAATCTACTTTTCTTCAAACTTTTCATGAGCTTGCTGAAATGCTTTCAGCTGTAATCCTTCTCTGGTTAATGAATTCTGTGCATTTGTTTCCCACATGTACATACTTCTTTCCTCTTGGCCATTTGTTTGATCAGTTGTCTAATTCTTTATAAAATATATGCTAACTTAGAAGTAACACATCTTTCTAAGTATTTCAAATGTCAGTACTCAATGGAACATTTAGATAATTTTATAAAAATATACTTTACCTAAAAAAGAATCCTATGTGTCAGTCTCCTTTTCATTAGGTTCCAGATCAGTTGGACAAATTAGTCTACCAGTAGTCTGCTGCAGGCTTCCTCTCATGGACCTTGGAATAAGTGCAGTTCAGACTGAGAAAGCATTAGGCCATTCCTCCAGTTACCTAATGGGAGGGAAAAGAAAAGGCTCGTAATGGTCCTCACACAACCAGGAGGGGGTGGAGGTGACCAAAAAACAACTGATTCTAGGCATTCTCAGTACTCTGGTGACACTTTTGGAATCTAATCCTTTCTACCATTGCGAGGTTAGGGGTTTATCTACCTATCTACTTGAGTCTGTTAGCTTTATAGAACATTGGAGGGACAGAATCCTCTATCCTGGCTTATTGATCAGAGCCTGATATTCTACCTTTGCAAAAATAGCTTTATTTCCCAGAACTGAGTCCTTGGTTCCACATCTTTCTATCTTAGAAAAATCTCCCTAGATGGGAACCTTCCTTTTCAAGATCTGCTGCTATTATATCTCATTTCACGCCATTTGCTCATTCTCTCAGATTATGCCACATATTTGATTGTAGCATCTGAAATGATACTAGATTCTGAGTCCAGTGAGTTGCATTAAGTGTTGGGTCTTAGATTTTGCTTCAGCGTAATTTCAGTTAAGACTTCTTTATATTCTGCTTCAGATCAGTGTTATTCATTACTTTGGAGCTACTGTTTTTGTCAAAGACTTGCCTGCATACCACCTAATTTATCCCCTCTAGTTTGATGCTTTGTTCCTACCAGCATGCTCTGTGCCTGCAGAACTATCCTGGAGCCCTACTGTAAACCCTCCATAGACACTGTATTCTTAGTGTCTTCATACAGCCTTTGACTTTGTAAAAATGTGGTTGACTTAGACAAAACTTAACATTCAAGAGATCTCAGTTTGATTCGATAAAGCCTAGCTCAGTGGCCTCTGAAATACTGGAACAACTGAAGTTTACAGGGTCCCTGTTTGTTTCCATTGGTATAAGCAAGATTTTCCTATTAGAATGACTGGAATGCAAACAGAAATACATTCCTCACATAATTTTTTGTATAGCATCTTGTACTGTTTTCAAAGGATTACTTTAAAACTTAGTCATCAGGGCACCTGGGTGGCTCAGTGGGTTAAGCCTCTGCCTTTGGCTCAGATCATGGTCTCAGGGTCCTGGGATCGAACCCCCATCGGGCTCTCTGCTCAGTGGGAAGCCTGCTTCCCCCTCTCCCTCTGCCTCCCTCTCTGCCTACTTGTGATCTCTCTCTCTCCCTGTCAAATGAATAAATAAATAAATAAATAAATAAATAAAATCTTAAAAAAAAACTTAGTCATCACAGTAACCTGGAAATGTGGATCATTTTATATAATAAACTATATTAGGTAGTATTTGATACTAAGTACTTTGCAATAATTTCTTTGAATAGTTATTTTCTCACAATGATCCTGTGATACAGAACATTACTATCATATCATCTTCCCTCTGTTTTCTTTTGGGAGAAGTAAAAAACAGGCAGTCAAATGTTACCAAATGAGTCAGTGGCTAAATGGGATTTGAAATCCCAGTGTCTATGTCCCTGATTAGTTATTATTTCTATCCAGATAACTCTACTGGTTCCCTATTTATTGTTTAGTCTGTCATTTCTTCAACAAAATCCAATTAATTTGTTAATTGTTTCATGTCCCTTCTCTCATACTAATTATTTCTTTCTTGTTTACATAATTTTATCCTGGGCATTAGACGAAAACTTGTCTAGGAGCAGAAGGATGTATTAAATTATTTCTTTACACCTTTCTATCTCTTTGATCCCAGCAAAACTATATTTGAGGATATGTGTAATGATCACAAGCTGAATGATCAAGTCTTTCCTCTCCACAGTTATTTGTGTGTGTATATGTATAATTTTGAAATATTAAGTGATTTCTATGTCAGTGTGACTCGTCATAAAAAGACTTTTTTTAAAAAGACCTTCAGATTAAAGTTCTATCTCTGTGCCATACCAGCTATGTGACCTTGAACAGCAGCTTATTCTTTTCAGCCTGTATTCCTTTTCTATAAAATGGAGATAATATTTACCTTATAAACTAATATGAATATAAATGAAAAAACCATGTTGAAAGTACTCAGGTACCATATAGGCAGTTAATAACAAAGATTAGTTTCCATCAGTTTCATCTTCTATTTGCTTGTATATACCCAGACTGTCAGTATGGGACTCATTACTCATGATAGGTGGCCAGCAGATTTTGCTCAGTGACAAAATATTTGCATAATCAGCAAGAACAAACTTTATTACAGAGTCATCTTTAACAAAATTGATTTCTTTGCAGCAAATATTTATAGTTATTGAACAAGTATGTCTCTTTTCATTTTTAAGGCTCAAATAAGAATTTTATTGACTTGGTCACTTGCAGATAATGAATGTCCCAAATGTGCACAAAACTACTTGTTATTAATAAGAGATATTTCAAATATGTTTTTAGAGGGTGTTCTGGAAAAAAAAGTCATTTTATAATTTATCACTTATGATCTAGTTCATTAAACAGAAACCAACCACCAGGCATTCAACAGAAGGAATTTAATCTAAAGAATTGAATATACAGGTGTTGGAGGGCTAAAAGAGCCAAAATAATAATTGCAAGAAGGCTCTATCACCTCTAAGTCTGAGATTATAAAAGAGAAGAGATTGAGGTAACCAGGACCTAGGCTCTAGGAGGAGGGGTTGGCTCAATTGGTATTCACACTTATGTTATCACCTGTTTCTGGTAACCTAAGATCTCAGAGGAGGGATTCCATAGATCTCTGAGGGGGTAGGAATATCTGGCAGCTTCTGGTACTTTTGAGTAGGCACAATGAGGCTGGGTCTATGTATGCCAAAAAGAAATTAAACTGAAAAAAAAAATTAAACTGAAAGGAACTGCTGATGCTGGGGTGTGAAACAAAAAAGACGGTCCTTACCCCTACATTCCAATCTCTCCCAAGTGTCCTTTGTTAGTTGAATCTAACAGGAAGCCAGTTGGCAAAGAGTCTGGAAAATACACTTTTCAGAGTTGTAGCCTGAGCACTGTAGAATACAAAAGGATATATTTGTAGCTAAGAGACTAAAGAGGTAAGTAACTGCTATGCGTAACTAAAATAATAGTAACTACAAATTCCTTTGGGTTTCAGATAACATTTCTGAAATTTATCCAAATCCATCAGAATACCATGATTAATTTGCATTCTTTATATGAACTGAGGCTTTTGATAATGACAAGAAGTGCATTGTTAGATAATTCTTACACTGACCCCCATGAAACCACCTCTATTTCCAGTGGTCACTTTGTCTTCCCCTTCCTTGAAGTATGCTCCATTATTACTCTGCACCTGAATGAGCAGATTGGTTTTTCTTTGCAAGACATGTGTTTCATAAGGCCCACTAAAAAGTAGAACAGCTGCAGATGGGTGTCTTGAAACTCCCAGAGAAAATGCTTAACAAGCAAGCCTCTGTGTGAGCAGAAAAGTTTTCAGATTACTAGTACTCTCATTTATTTACTAAATCAGAATGATGTAGAGGCATTTAAATCCTTCCTTTGAAAACTGTGTAATAGGACTTTATGCCATTTACCTGATGTCGACCCCATGGAATAACCCAGTGTTTTGTTGGCAGCTAGACTGGGTGAAGTATATTTTTTCTGGTGTGTAAACCTGAGCAGTGATAATTTCAGTGATTTTTTAAAAGATTTTATTTATTTATTTGAGAGAGAAAGAGCACAAGCAGGGGTGAGGGGAAGAAGGAGAGGGAGAAGCAGACTCCCTGCTAAGCAGGGAGCCTAACGTGGGACTCCATCCCAGGACCCTGGGATCATGACCTGGGTCAAAGGCAGATGCTGAGCTACCCAGGTGCCCCTTTCAATGATTTTCTTATTTCAGGGATTGTGTATTTGGATTAAAATAAAAACTAAACCCGAAAGTGTTTAATATTCTTTAGAATTTGTTTTTTCTAAGTTGGCCAAACAAAGATGGAGACCAAATAAAGAAGCTTTTAGGAAAAGGTACTTACCTGAGGTAGCTTAAAATGATTGCCTGTTATCAGTTAGTTGGTACTTTGGCAACTATGCATATATTATGTGAAATTCATGGAGACTTAGCCTTCCTGTTATTTCTTGGAAAGCCAAGCTTCTTTGTCACTTTGTCTTGTTGGAAAAGAGGATAATATAAGACCTGGGCAACTGTACGTATAATTAGATTTAGGAGTGTTTTGAATGGTCATATCCAAAGCACATTGGATAATGGACCATATCTGTGTTTGTGTGATGGGAACAAATTTAGACATCTCACAGTGTTGTATCTTCTCTTCTAGTCTGTTAGTATAAAAGTACTCAGAGACATAAAAGATATGATGATGAATTCTCAGATATTAAAAACAAACCAGTGTCTAAAATAATCTTTGTAGTTTGAAATAATGAGATTAAATCAAGATAATTTTAGCAGGATAGGGGCATCTGTGTGGCTTGGTCAGTTAAATGTCCAACTCTTGATTTCAACTCAGGTCTTGATGATCTCAGGGTTGTGAGTTCAAGCCCCACGTTGGGCTATTGCTGGGTGTGGAGCCTACTTAAAATTTTTAATTTAATTTTTAAATTTAAGAGTTTTAGTAGGATAAATACAAAGGCAAATATGACTTGTAGGAAATAAGATTTAACAGTGGAACTTTGGCAACAAACTGAATATAAGAATGAAGTGATTTAATGATGGAATGTATCTGCCAATAAAGTCAATTCTACTTAGGCTATCCTCTGCTTGTGTCCAAATCAAGAGAGAGAGAGAAGAGTCTCACAAGTCTTTGTATGTGAGGTAGCAGGTTAGAAGTAATCTCTTTCTGGTGATCATCCATACTCTTATCCATTTATAACCAGTTTTCACTGTACTTCCCCAAATTATCATTCTGATATATCTTGAGAGCCATAGCTAAGTATCTGTTGGTCAGAATCTGAGGAGCACATTTGTTGGTCTTGTTTTACATTCATCAAACATTTTGTTCATGAATTTTAGGGGAAACTACAGAGTATTTTAAAGTTTGCCAAAGAGGTGCCTGGGTGGCTCAGTCAATTGAGTGTGCGACTCCTGGTTTCAGCTTAGGTCATGATCTTGTGGCTTGTGGGATTGAGCCCCGCATCGAGCTCCACACTCAGTGTGCTTGAAAGATCCTCTCCATCTGCTCCTTTCCCTGCTCACTTTCTCTCTCTTTCCAAAAATAAATAAATAAATCTTTTAAAAATATATAAATAAGGGATCCCAGACAATGAGTTCCATACCCCCTCCCCTACTAGGGTATCCTTAAGAGGCTTGTAAAATGTCTGATGCCCCATATTTGAGAATGTATGTACCCAAGTCACATCTGGATTTCTTTTCCTTTATTAGCAAAAGCAATAACTTTCACTTTCTAAGTGCTATTTACCAAGTACATACAATAACTCATTGTAAAGATGAGTAAAATAAGGCTTTGAGACATGACTAAAAACCCAGGCTTACCTAGTTGGTCAGTGGTGGAGCCAGAACTTGAATTCAGACCATCCCAGTCCATAGTGGCAGCTCTGCTTGCACTTTGGAAAATACTATGTACTGGATATGGGAGGATTAGGTCCTAGGACTGTCTTACCTAATATTATGGTGAAACCCTTTGCTTTTTGGGGGGCCTCCACTCTCTCATGCATAAATTCGGTTGCCTGGATGGAATGGTCAATAAGGTCTCCTGTAGATCCAGTTCTCTAAACCTGCAGTTTTGACAATTTAGATGTCTTTTCTCTTTAACTCAGTGGAGGTGAAAATCAACTAGAACCTGTCTCTGAAAATAATCATTTCTAGGAGAAAATTTCAGTGTTAATCTCTCCGGTTTTTATGGCAAGAGGTAACAAGAACATATGGAATCAATTCCCTGATATGATTTTAAGAAAAAGTATCAAACATTACATGCATAAATTAGAGTTATTTCTCCTTTGGTTGAATCTCAGAATTATTCTATGAGGTTTGGTCTTTTAATCTTATAGACATGTCAAATGGAATTGTGTTTAGTTTTTCAGAATTTTGGCTAAAGCTCACAAACTAATGAAACATAGATTGTAAGTGCCAGCACATTCTATAGAGAGCTGCTAACTGAAAATATGTAAGAAAACTAATACTTGGTGTGAAAAGTCAGTGACTGGGAGGGGGTACATGGGGAGCTTTTGTGGGGTTGCTTGTGTTTTGGGTGTTGGTTGTATGTGTAGGTTAACTTAAAAATTCGATGAACTGTACATTTGTGATTTGAGCACTTTTCTATATTTATGTCAATAAAATTTTTACCAAAAAAGCATATCCAAAATGTTTAGCTACTAGCAACTTCAATCAGTCAGCTCTAAGATATATAAGAGAAGATTAAGTATTTGAAAATGTTACTAAATAGGGGCATTGGGCTCTCTGCTGGGCAGGGAGCCTGCTTCCTCCTCTCTCTGCCTGCCTCTCTGCCTACTTGTGATCTCCTTCTCTCTGTCAAATAAATTTTTTAAAAAATTTTTAAAAAGGAAAATGTTACTGAATAAAATCATTAAGGTAGAGACTTATAAAGCAAATAAGCAGTGCCTGAAACCTTTGATGACCCTCTCTTCCCATATATTTAAGTCTTTCATCCTGTGTATCTTGTGTATATTTTTATACTACCAATCAAGAGACTGAATGTTGAACCAAGATCATTTCAGTCTAGAGTTTTTGCCAGGGAAACACAATTGAAAAGTAAATGGCAAATCTAATTAGCAATAGCATATTCTAGACTCTGAATGTCCACTCCCTAGAGAATCTGCTTTCTAAAATAAAACCACAGGGAAAAGCGATGCAGAAAAACAGAAAGAAATTCTTAAATGATGGAACATGAGGCATTGGGAAGGAAGATATTTGGGGTTCATGTTTTTTTTTTTCAGATAAAGACTTCCTCAACTGTGCTATAGATTAAGCTTTTCTTTGCTTAGTAGAGTTTTAATATAGACCAGAAGCTCCAATTCCTGTAAGTATTTACATATAAACTGATATACTTGAGTGGAAATAGTTGAGTAAATAAAAATTAGAAATTATGATAATTGTCAAAGCTGTATTAAACAGAAGGTATAGGAACTTAGTCATTCAAAAAATTCCCTGTTGAGGATTTACAGTGTGCCAGCTACAAGGGACAGTGCCATGAACAAAATATGAGACACAGTTCCTTTGCTTACAGAATCTTAGATTTGACAAGGAAGATGGTCATTTAAAAACTTTCCCCCCCCAATAATTATTTTATTGTAAGCCTGATGCTATAAGCCAAGTGCAAGTACTTGATTTCTTTGCATACATAGAGTTGAAAAAGCTTTGGATATTATAATCTTAGAATAATATTTTAAAAATAAACTGCAAAGAAAAAAATGCTACACAATTAAGCTTTACTATTAAACCCAATGTTCTTTATTCCTTTGTTTGTTTGTGAAAGAGATATATTAATAACATAGCATATCTATTACTGTATATCTAATGCTAAGAAGAAAATCCCTTTTTTAAAAAATGCATTTCTGTTTCCATTATTGAGAAAGTTTTGTTGGCATAGTTATAAGATATTTATTTGGACCATTTGTCCTTAATTGACAGAGAGATTGCAATTTGGCAAGAATCAGTAAGTTTTGCCAATTAATTGACTTTGTTTTTAAATGGTTCATTGTTAGTTTTGGATAATGAACTTTTATCTTGGCTTCATTTTATTTATTTTTTATTTAAATGTAATGTGTGACAGAAAATGCTTTAGCACAAATGGAAAAGTTTAACATTATTCTGCTTTCAACATAAAAAAAGCCCTAAATCCTAAAATAAGTACTTTTAATCACCAATTTTCCAGGTATGCAGGAAATCATTTCATATAATTTTTATCTAAAATAATTACAGATTTTTCAGAAATAGAGTTAAAGGATTGGGGGGTGCCTGGTTGGTTCAGTCAGTAAAGCATGTAACTCTTTATCTCCGGGTCATGAGTTCTAGCCCCATGTTGGAGGTAGAGATTATTAAAAAGAAAAAGAAATAGAGTTATAGGGTTAACAAGGTATGGAGATGGGCCCAGAAAATCAAACTGCAAATCTAACATTATGTGGTCTCCTGGTGACTTTTTCTGGGTTTACTCAATGACAGTATAATTTGTTGATCAAAATTTAAGTTCATTGGGTATCTATTTTTTATTTACTTTTTTTGCCAAAGTGTCATCATTCTTGCTATTGAAACAATGTGTAAATTTCAAGCAGTAAAACATTATCCAATGATTACAAGCAAATTTAGGAGGAGATATATAATCAACCATTCATCCCCATTTTTTTTACTGTCACAAGTCCTTTTCTGAGGAGCATTTGATACCTCTGAACTTGAAAATATGATACATGTGTTTAATCTTATCTCAAGAAAAACGTCTTATGTTAAATAATACATAATGTTTTCTTATTCTCACTTAGTAATCCTTTTGATTTTTTTCTTCATTGATTATCCTGACCCAATTCTTTTTAGAAAAATGGTGTTCATTTTTGTTACTTGAGGTCATGAAACGTTATTGCAAAGTAAAGAAAGTAAACAAAAGTATTTCCTTATCTTCAGTTGACTACTAGATTTTTCTCCTGACATTATCCTATTTAATCAGATGCGTGGTTCTGGAGCTTCTATAACAAGTCTGTGACTATAGGTAAATAGCAATCAGTGATTTTTGATGGTCTATCAGTGATAGTGCAGCACCTTCAGTCATCCCCTTTACCTCACTGCCTCGTTTTCTTATTCAAGTGTTTCCTGGACCTCCTAAGACTTCTGTGAAAGCTCAGGAACTATAGATTTAGGAGTATGTCTTTGGCTTCTCTCATCTATCTTCATCTACTTTCTTTCCTATATTTAGGGGTTGTCTATGAAGTCACTCAAAGGTAGCACCTCATCACTGCCAGGTTTTCAGTTCCTTCCACAAGAACCCTAATATCCGGACCAGGAGCTAGAGGGTCGTCACCCATGATTCAGAGTGAGGAATCCTCAAGGTGCCATAGAGATTTCAAGTTCCTGAGAGTCCTCAGTAGGAACTGAGAGTCCATCTCAGTAGGAACTGAGATGAGGAGAATGATTATTATACCTTCTTTGTCACAAGGCACCAAAGTAGTATTTCTTACGACATTGCTGTCACTCAGAATCCCTCATAAAAACAAGTTAAGTCACTTCCTGCATCCCCATCCCATATCTCTAAGACTTGGCATGTTGCTAAACAGTTTGGCTTGGAAATTGGACAAAATATCATCTGCCGTTCACCATCCCAGTTCCTATACACACAATAGGATGAGCATCCTGCCCCTCCACAAACTCCATAACTTGAGCCTAAGTATTCCATACAAATAAAATTAATTTTTGGTAGTCCCATCTACTGGTAATGAGACATGATAACAAGGGGTTTCTCTTTTACTTTTCTCTTATGCTCAGTTCATGTTTAAAACCACTTCATACTTTGCTTTTTTCCCCTCAAAGTCAATTTTACCAGCTTAGAACTAAAATATATTAGTATATGACCTTCATTTAAAACTTCGTAGATACAATATAGTCAAAACACTCATGAAACAACTGAAAATCTGGTGAGTTCAGAGACCAGCAAGGGTTACCATTTCTTAGAAGGCTTATGGAATACCTGGTCCACCGCAGAATCATGGGAGTAGGTAAGGTTTTTTGTTTGTTTTTTGTTTTTCTTTCAAATAAGTTGCTTCTCATGAAAACTCACAGAGGTTAGATTTTTTTTTAATTTTTATTTATTTATTTTTAAATTAACATATAATGTATTATTAGCCCCAGGGGTACAGGTCTGTGAATCGCCAGGTTTACATACTTCACAGCATTCACCATAGCACATACCCTCCCCAATGTCCATAACCCCACCACCCTCTTGGTTAGATTTTTTATTAAAACATTTTCTCCATTCTTATGCAAGTTTAACTCCCTCTCAATTCATAGCTTCACTGCCATCACCCTAGCAATCCACATTCTTGTCATGATTATATCCCCACTGCCTATCAAGGTAAAAGGAGTGAAACTGTAAATATGACCTACCTCCACAAAACAGAGCAAGTTCAGACATCCTCTTGAAGGTATAGCATTGGTGTACCTGGATGGTGCAGTTAGTTAAGCATCTGACTCTTGGTCTCAGCCCAGGTCTTGATCCTGTGGTGGTGAGATCAAATCCTACATCAGGCTCTGTATTCAGTATGGAGTCTGCTTGAAATTCTCTCTCACTGTTCCTCCCCCTATTCGTGCGTGCTCGCTCTCTCTCTCTTTCTCTCTCTTTCACATAAATAAATAAATCCTTAAAAAAAACCAGACTATCAATAGATTATATGAGACTTCATATTTTGAAGAAGTTTGAGGGAGGTTAAGAATTCCAGATAAGTTTTATAGTCTTAATCACAAAAGAAAATAGCAGAGAATTCCAAGATAAAAAGGGATATAGCCTATGGTTATGACTGAAAGATGTTTCTGATTTATAATACCTCTGGGAAGCAAAACGTTGGAAGAGAGAAACCTAAGTGGGTTTGAGAAAATTGATCATACTTGAATGACCAGGAAATTATGTATTATCCTCTGTAATAAGAAATATCTTCTATAAACCTCCACATTGATTAGGATACCTAGGTAGAAATGTAGGAATATACAGAAAGAACCATATTATATCAACTGTTTTCAAGATACAAAGTTTTAGAGCAGTACTTCTTGAAGTAGAGTCCTGGACCAAGCAACATATTATCACCTTGGAATTTGTTAGATTTGCAAATTATGATACTCCTTCCCAGACCTAGTGAATCAGAAACTCCAGGGGTGGGACCCAGCAATCCATATTTAATCTATGATAATAACCCTACTTGTAATTCTGGTGCATGCTTAAGTTTGAGAAGCACTGGTTTAGAGAAAATTTAGAAACAAATTTACTCATACAAACATTGGCTAAATGTGTATGTTCAAGAAACTGTAGGAATAAAAGGCATATAACAAAACCCATGCCCTTCAGGGCCATAAAGCTTGGTTAAGGACCAAATCATAACTTAAAGATAACTAAAAAATCCAAAGGGTGGGATGCCTGGGTGGCTCAGTCAATTAAGCGTCTGACTCAGCCCTGCATCAGGCTCCACACTGGGCATGGAACCTGTTTAAGATTCTCTCTCTCTCTCTCCCTCAGATAGATAGGTAGATAGATAGATAGATAAATAAATAAATAAAAATTCCAAAGTGTCAATAAGCTGGCATAGAGCTTTTAGGTTTAGATTAACTGCCAGTTTAATGGAATTGAATATTCCTAATGTAGTTCCAGAGAAAGGATAGATGACTTACTTCTGGTAGGATTAAGGAAGGTTGCTAGGAGAAAGTGATGGTTAGGACTGTTAGGCGGATTTTGAACCAAAGTTGGAAAGTGATAGGGAACAATCAAGACTTAGAGAAAGTTGGGGTGCCTGGGTGGCTCAAATTGTTAAGCATCTGCCTTTGGCTGGGCCATGATCTCCAGGTCCTGGGAAGAAGCCCCACGTCAGGCTCCCAGCTCAGTGGGGAGTCTGCTTCTTCCTCTCCCTCTGCCTCTTCCCCTACTTGTACTCTCTCTCTCTAAGGAATAAATAAAATATTTAAACCCAGTAAGGTTTTTTTTAAGATTTTTATTTTATTTATTTGGCAGACAGAGATCACAAGTAGGCAGAGAGAGAGGAGGAAGCAGGCTTCCTGTTGAGCAGAGACCCTGATGCAGGGCTCCATCCCAGGGTCCTGGGATCATGACCTGAGCCGAGGCAGAGGCTTTAACCCACTGAGCCACCCAGGTGCACATAATAAAATATTTTTAAAAAAGACCTGGAGGGGGGGAGGAGTCAAGATGGCGGAGAAGTAGCAGGCTGAGACGACATCAGGCAGCAGGAGATTAGCTAGATAGCCTATCAAACCATTCCGAACACCTACAAATCCAACAGGAGATGGAAGAGAAGAAAAACAACAATTCTAGAAACAGAAAATCGACCACTTTCTGAAAGGTAGGACCAGCGGAGAAGTGAATCCAACGCGACGGGAAGAGAGACCCCAGGGGGAGGGGCCGGCTCCCGGCAAGCGGCGGAACAACGGAGCACAAAATCAGGACTTTTAAAAGTCTGCTCCACGGAGGGACATCGCTCCAGAGGCTAAACTGGGGTGAAGACCTCACGGGGACAACGTGGACTCAGGTCCCGCGGGGTCACGGAAGGATCGAGGGTGTCTGAGTGTCGCAGAGCTCACAGGTATTAGAGCGGGGAAGCCAGCTACGGAGACAGAGCCGAGGAGTGAGCTCTCAACTTGGGGTTTCCTAGAGCCGTGCTCTGTGACACGGGCCGGTGCTCTGTGCGAGGGGTCCCCACAAGATCCGGGGAGACTCCGACCCGGGAGAGCTCAGGGATCTACGGGGTTCGGAGACTCCAGGTGGGACTCTGCCAGAGACAGAGACGCTTGGTCACAGGCTGGGTGACCTCGGAGCTCCCAGAAGCCAGTGAGACGGGACTGATGACGCACGATTTTCTCGGAGCGCGAACAGAGGCTGGGGAGATGGGAGTGATTAAACGCTTTTCTCTGAAGGCGCACTGAAGACTGGGGCCCCGAGCTCTCGGCTCCTCTGAACCGGAGATTGGGAGGCCGCCATTGTCATTCCCGTCCTCCGGAACTCTACGGAAACCTTACAGGGAACAAAAGCACCTGAAAGCAAACCTGAGAGGATGACTTAGCCCGGCCCCTGGTAAGGGCGGTGCAACTCCGCCTGGGGCAAAGACACCTGAGAATCACTACAACAGGCCCCTCCCCCAGAAGATCAAAGAAATACAGCCAAGACCAAGTTCACTTAACAAGGAGAACAGCGGATTCTTATCTGGACAAAATGACAAGGCGGAAAAACTCACCACAAAAAAAAGAGCAGGAGACAGGACCGAAGGCTAGGGACCTAATCAATACAGACATTGGTAATATGTCAGATCTGGAATTCAGGATGACGATTCTCAAGGTTCTAGCCGGGCTCGAAAAAGGCATGGAAGATATTAGAGAAACCCTGTCAGGAGAAATAAAAACCCTTTCTGGAGAAATAAAAGAA
>RCUC01107356.1:0-13612 GCA_003697995.1 Taxidea taxus jeffersonii
TGCCCTTGAAATGCAGCTCATCCCTTGGAGATGTGCTGGGAGCGTGACCTCCATGCCCACTTGGGAAGACATGGCAGGGAATACAGGATGTGAAAATATCTCCTTAATATGTTTGTGTATGTTACACAGTATTTTGGATATACTGGCCTGAACACAATATAGTATTCATGTTCATTTCACCTCTTTGTTTCTCCTTTTATTTTTTTTTTAAGATTTTATTTATTTATTTGATAGAGATCACAAGTAGGCAGAGAGGCAGAGAGAGAGAGGAGGAAGCAGGCTGTCCGCAGAGGAGAGAGCCCGACGCGGGGCTCGATCCCAGGACCCTGAGATCATGACCCGAGCCGAAGGCAGCGGCTTTAACCCACTGAGCCACCCAGGCGCCCCTGTTTCTCCCTTTAAAAGCACGGGTCCCAGGGGTGCCTGGGTGGCTCAGTGGGTTAAAGCCTCTGCCTTCGGCTCGGGTCATGATCTCAGGGTCCTGGGATCGAGCCCCACGTCGGGCTCTCTGCTCAGCGGGGAGCCTGCTTCCCTCCCTCTCTCTCTGCCTGCCTCTCTGCCTACTTGTGATCTCTGTCTGTCAAATAAATAAACAAATACATCTAAAAAAAAAAAGGAAAGAAAATGCTTGCTGAATAATTTATTAAAAAACAACAACAACATGGGTCCCAGAACATCCAAGATGACCTGGGCGACTCACATTACAGTTCTGTGTGGCTGGGGCTGTGGTAGACCGTTTCTCCCGACACACAAGATGCTCCTGACACACAAAACTGGGCACACTTTCAGGGGGGGTGTCCCTGAAAGTGCTTTGGAGAGTTCTAGACTTCTCCGGGGAAATGATGGATCAACCAAGGTGTGAAGAGAGAAGGGTTCTCCAGGTGGGCCTGGCGGGGAGGGCTGTTTTCTCCAGAAGGCGCTAACTACATGGGCAACCACACAGGTGTGGGGCGGCGTGGTGTGCCCAGGGACCGCGAGGCTGGTGACCGGCCATGCTTCTTGAGGTGGGGAGCCTTCGTGTTTTCCACGACCTCTAGAGCCGTGCTGCCCAATATGGTAGCCACGGGCTCCGTGGGGTGGCTGAAATTGAGACTAAAATCAATGGAAATGAAATAAAATTTAAAACTTCATGTTATTGGCAAGTCACGACTCAGGTGCTTGGTAGTCAGGGGCCTAGTGGCTCCCGTGCTGGATGGTGCTGGTCTAGGACCTTCCTGCCAGGGATGGAGGTTTTGTTGGATGGTGTGAGTCTGGAGGAGAGGGTGGGCGGCGTGCTCAGGAAGCTCAGGGACTGTGTACCTCCCTGCTCCCCACGTCCAAGCCTGGACCTGCAGCACCCGGCCCCTCTCTGCTTTCAGCTCTGGATCATTCCCAGCATCCTCGGCAGCTCCAACCTCTACTTCCTGTCCGACGACGACTGGGAGACCATCTCCGCCTGGGTCTACGGGCTTGGCCTCTGTGGTCTCTTCGTGGTGTCCACCGTGTTCCACACCATCTCCTGGAAGAAGAGCCATCTCAGGTGCCTCTGTCTAGTCCACGGGAGGGACGTGGGCCGGGAAGGGTGACCGGGGTGGGGGGGGGCATGCCTAGCTGAACCAGGAGGAGTCTGGGGCGGTGACTGTCACGCTGTCTTTGCCTCGGCTGGCCTCCCGGGATTGGCTCTCAGCTGGGCAGACCACCTCACCCCCCATGAGCCTCATTTGCTCATCCCCGAGAGGCCCAGAAAGCAAGCCCCCAGCTCCCAGTATTGTTACAAGGGACCCTCCTAACTGTCGTAACCGTCAGAATGACCTTCCCTTTCTGGGCACACCGCAGCCCCCCCTGCCCAAGGTCCAGGCCTCGTACAGACATCACCTGTGATCTTTTCAATAATTCTGCAGTCTAGGCATTGTCTCGGATTTTTAAATTTTTGCTTTCCTTTCCATTTTTAAAAGCACTGGGGCAAATACCCATAACATAAATTGACTCTCTTCGCCTGTCTGAAGCGTCCAGTTCAGGGGCTTTAAACACATTCACACTGTGGTGCCAACACCACCAGAACTTTCTTCCTCTTCCTGAGTGGAAGCCCCACTGTATGCGTTTCTTGTGGCTGCTGGAACAAAAGACCACGGACTGGGCGGCTGGAAACAACAGAATTCATTCTCTCCTAGTGTAGGAGGCCAGAAGGCCGAGATCCAGGCGTTGGTGAGGCCATGCTCCCTCTAAAGTCTCCAGGGGAAGATCCGGCCTCTTCCAGCTTCTGGTGTCCCCCGTGTTCCTAGACTTCCCGCTGCCACTCTAGGCTGCCCATGTCTTCACATGGCCTTCTACCCTGTGTGTCTCTCTGTCCAAATCTCCCTCCCCTTTTTCTTACTAAGAGACTAGTCATTGGGTTTAACACCCGCTTAATCCACGGTGGGACTGTGCTGGCCCTTCCTGTCCTCACCTGTCACATAGCGGGTGAGAAAAACAGCACCTGTCTTCTAGGTGGGATTAAAAAGTTAATGCTTGTAAATACGCTTAGACCCGTGATGTGCTTATGGCCCACGCTGCATACATCACGCTAGCTGCTGTTGTCACTTTCATTTCTAGGAGGACACGTGATGAAACCACACGCAGGATCCCCGGTCTGTTTTACCAAGGGCTGCAGTTTTCTGGGCAGAATCAGTTTATAGTAGTTATCTGTGGCTCTGTAATACGTTACCCTCTGTCACAGAGGTTTTATTTATTTTTAAAGATTTTATTTATTTGCTTACTGGGTGAGCAAGAGCGAGAGAGCACAAGCCAGGGGGAGGGGCAGAGGGAGAGGGAGAAGAAGACTCCCCGCTGAGCAGGGAGCCCGATGCAGGGCTTGATCCCAGGACCCCAAGATCATGACCTGAGCGGAAGGCAGACAGCTCAACCGACTGAGCCACCGAGGCACCCCAGTCACAGGGATTTTAAATAACGGGAAACCTTGGAGCATCTATGATCAGGCCTCAGAAATCACCAAATTTCTTCAGCCCGCTGTTGGTTACATGTGTTTGCCTTATTCATCTTGGGAGGGGGTCACTCATGGGTGTGGATACCAGCAAGTGGGGCTCTTTGGGCACCATTTTGGAGGTTGGCCACCACACTGGGCAAACACTTTGAGGGCTCCCGTTGGCTACTCAGCGGGAGGTCACGACAAAAACGGTGAACGTTTATTGAGCACGTCCTGCTGTACTAAGTACCAACGTGCTTAACCCGCACGGCCGGCCTGTGATGGGCTGCTGGTGTCCTCCCCACCCCACACATCAGAGAGCTGGCTCAAGGTCACAGTCCATAAGTGGTGACGTTGGGATTTGAACTCGGGTCCTCTGGCTCCAGACTTGGACCTGAGCCAGAATGCTGGCACCTGAGCCCCCAGCCCAGTCCCCTCTGCACTTATGGGCAGGGAGACACGTTTGTCCCAGGGAGTGGCTCTGGGGCTCTAACCCTGTCCCCTACCCCTTCTCTGCCCCAGGATGGTGGAGCATTGCCTGCACATGTTCGACCGTATGGTCATCTACTTCTTCATCGCGGCATCCTATGCGCCCTGGTGAGTATCTCTGTATCCTTCCAGGCAGGGGTGAGGCGGGGCGGGGGGGGCTGGCCTGGCTTCCTCTCTCTGAACGTCTTCTCTTTGGCTGGGTCATCTGTTGACTCCCGCACAAAAATGTGTCGGTAAAAAGACGCCCTCTGCCCATTCTCCTTCTGGAAGCAACTACTAAAGACCAGTTTCCTGGGTCTCTTTCCAGAGTTATTTTGTGCAAAGAGAGCCCCAGGTGTGTGCCCGTAATGCTCATACTTTTCCTCCGGCTTCTAATGCAAAAGGAAGGGCACTAGTGAACTGTGATTTGCTTTTGTTTTCTTGGTGATGTTGCCGGGGGCGTCTCTCTGTATAAGTACATTGAAGAAGTCTTTTGCTTTGTTTTTCTACAACAGCATAACATTTCCTGGCCATCCCCTGCTTGTGGATATTTCTGGCATTGGGGCGCCCGTCCCTTGGGTAGGAGAGACCTTGCTGCAGTCAGTCTCCTTGCTTTGTACCTTTGTGTGGACGTGTTGGCTTGAATCCTCTGACGTTGCTAAGAGGTGGCCTTTTCTGACCTCTAGAAACAGTTTGATCTGGCGGAGCGGGTTGATTGGATGTACCGGAGGAGGTAGACAGAGGGGCTTGGTGACCGGTTTCCAGGCTGGGCACCTGGGTGCATGGGAAAGCGGGACATGGGGCAAGGCGGCGTAGAATCATTTGGTGGGTATTTTTCTTTGAATGGCTCTGGTTTTCATGCCGTTTACTGCAGAGCCCTGGAGGTCCCCAGAAGACCATGGAGGGGTGGGGGTGTGAGTGACCGTGGGTTCCCCCATCCTTGCCTCAATCAGGAAAACCCATATTTTTATGTTTGTTTTTGATAGATTGGATTTACATGTAAGATTCCTGAATACAATCTTAAAGATTCTTTTTTTTTTTTTTAAGATTTTATTTACTTATTTGACAGACAGAGATCACAAGTAGGCAGAGAGAGGCAGGCAGAGAGAGAGGAGGGGAAGCAGGCTCCCTACTGAGCAGAGAGCCTGATGCGGGGCACCATCCCAGAACCCTGAGACCATGACCTGGGCCAAAGGCAGAGGCTTTAACCTACTGAGCCACCCAGGCGCCCCTATTCTTAAAGATTCTTGAAAGCCTCTGGAGTAGCAGAGAGAGAGAGGAGCAGAAATATTTGTTTGCAGCACACTTTTTGGTGAGCGGGGAAGGTTCATTTTCTTCTGTTAAAGTCAGGTGGAGATTCAGTGTGATACTTTAGTAAGCAATGACCTGTGTCGTCGAGGCTTCCTCCCACCCTGTCCCAGCCAGTCCTCCCATCCCTTCCCCCGCCTATCTCCTCCATCCCATTTTAAGATTTTATTTATTTATTTGTCAGAGGGAGAGAGAGAGTGAGCACAGGCAGACAGAGTGGCAGGCAGAGGCAGAGGGAAAAGCAGGCTCCCTGGCGAGCAAGGAGCCCGATGTGGGACTCGATCCCAGGACACTGGGATCATGACCTGAGCCGAAGGCAGCCGCTTAACCAACTGAGCCACCCAGGCGTCCCCCTCCGTCCCATTTTATACTGATTCTCCTACCCACTGGCCTATTTTGTGTCTGTTTGGAAACCCAGTTAGAATGATCTTCACTGATGGTTCTTCCAAGTAATGAGTTGGTTTATTTATGTATTTATTTTTTACTGTTAAGCTTTCCAGTTATCAATTAACTTCTTCATAATAACCATTGGATTCGGAGCCGATTGCTTTTGGGGGGACACCGGGGGTGGACAGAGGTTGTATATAAGGCATTCTCATTCAAGAAATCCACTCCAGAAAAAAGTGAAAGGATCCTTCCCCCCAACCACCGCCGTCATCAACTGTCCCTTTCTAGAAGGATCTCCTGCTCCCCACCTGACAAGGGGCTCTGATCGGTGTTCTGCACAGTTACACGTCTCTCTTCATGTGTGCAAATAATGCAGTCCTGTTACTCTCTCCTCGCTCCCCGCCGGCGCACCTAGTGACACGCTGGGAGATGTCCCCACCTAAGTACGGACTGGTCTCCTGTTTCCCAGCTGCTGTGACAATGCCACAGCGTGGTGTATCTTGCAGGGTGCCGTTGGGAGACAGAAACCATACAATGGTTTGAACGCGGCACATTTGGTATAAAGGATTCATCGTAGGAGATTAGAGGAGGGAAGAATCGATTAATGAGCGTCAAACACGAATCTAGGGAAGCCCGTAGTGGCAAATACAAAGGACGGCCATGACCAGGCCCGCCTCCGTCCAGGCCAGAGATCCCTCCTCATCGGAAAGGGCCTGGCCTTTGCCCATGGGGTAACAGAGAGGCTGCTGGAGGGGGCTGTGGTTGTGGCCTGCTGCTGTGGCCAAATGCTGGAGAAAGCCGGGCCCCTGCAGGTGCCTGCCCCAGGGGAAATGGCCTCAGGCCAGCAGCGCAGAGAGAAGCCGGCTCTCAGAAGCTGGTGGGAGAACCAGGAAGGAAGAGCCTTTTCCTCTAATCATTGCTTATTATTTCTGTCAATTTTTCTGTCTGTCTTTCCACCCTGAGAGCCCATGTCCCACTTGCAGAGCCACGGGGCCCAGGGCTGCTCTGGGGTCAGTCTTCCTAGGAGGGGCTGGGCCCCCGGGAACCCCCTCTCAGGCTGTGCCACTGGCTCTCTCTCAGGCTGAACCTTCGGGAGCTGGGCCCCTGGGCCTCCCATATGCGTTGGCTGGTCTGGATCATGGCCTCGGTGGGCACCATCTACGTCTTCTTCTTCCATGAGCGGTAAGCCAAGGCTGGGGGCGGGGCAGGGGATCGGGTGGGCTGGGCCTCCTCCCTGGCCTTGGGGAGAGGAGGCCCCAGGATGACCCCAAAACATGAGGGCACAGCTCTGCCTGGCATCCTGGGGTTCAGGCCCAGGGATGGCCACCAGATCCACAGCCCATAGGGTCGATCCGAAGAGGTTTTGAAAAAGACATGTAGGTCCCGTGTTACCTGTGTTCCCTAAGCTGGGTTGTTAGATGAGGGGAGAGGCTCCATTCTGCCGTATGAAGAAGGAAACAGCTATGGAAGCAAAAGGGAGTAGCTGACTTCTGGAATTTCCAGGGAGGGCAAATCTGTCAGCCGGTGCAGCCACTCGGACGGATGGAGGGCAGCTGCCTGGGCCTGGCGGGGAAGAGGTCCTGGGATCCCATGGTGATGATGGCCCCTGGCCTGAGCTGTGGCAGGGGCCTGCGCACGTGCTGTACTTAGCAGGGACGGTCCTGGCCTGTCCTCCCACCGATGGAGACCAAGTCCCAGAGGGAAGGACAGCCGCCCAGGGCCACCCAGCTCTGCTGGCACCTGCCACGTGTCACGGGGTGAAGTCGGAGCCCGGGAGGGCTGGGCAGAGGGCGGCGTTCTTCTCACTCTTTTGGTTGGGGTGTCCCCTCCTACCCAGAACGGGGAGCTGTGTGCCGTTCCTCCTGGGGAGGCTGTCCCGAGGCCCAGATGGCTTGTCTTCCTGCCAGGTACAAGCTGGTGGAGCTGCTCTGCTACGTTGTCATGGGCTTCTTCCCTGCCCTGGTCATCCTCTCAATGGTGAGTCCCACCCGCCCGGCCAGGGGGCTCCCAGCGGGCTGGAGGGACCCCGAGTGACTCTGGGGATGGCCGTGTCTGAGCCCCTCCTCTGGCACACGGGCAAGCTGAGGCCTCAGTAGAGAAGAGAGGCTAGCCCTGGGGGGCTCGACTCCCTGGCCTTGCAGGGGCTGGCCCTGCCTAACCTCCAAGGAGCACGGCGACCCTCCCCGTGTCAGCGCCTGTCCTGCCACGTCAGCCCCCATCCCTGTGTCAGGCTCCCTGTGTGTTTAAGGATTCGATAGGCAGACCCACGGACAGCGAATAGGACGGTGCCTGGGACATAGTAAGTCCCCAGTCCCTGGAGATGGACGTGAGGTCCTGCTCATGCCAGCCTGGCTGGCCCGCGCACGGGGGGCTGCCCCTGAGTGGCTGAGCCGGGATTGGCCCCCATCACCGCGGACTGTGGGGACGAGGATCGGTGAGACCGGTGTCTTCTCCTGTCCCTCTTGTGGTTTAACCTTCCCACTGTGGTTTCTCCTGGACGTGGTAATCCGCCCCCCGAGCCTCTAGCCAGTGATGTCAATTATCTGTCGTTTCAATGTGCTCCTTTGGTCACACGTTTTGTTTTTTTTTTAAAGATTTTATTTATTTATTTGATAGAGAACACACAAGTAGGCAGAGAGGCAGGCAGAGAGGGGAGGGGAGAAGCAGGCTCCCCGCCGAGCAGAGAACCCGATGTGGGACTTCATCCCAGGACGCTGAGATCATGACCCGAGCCAAAGGCAACGGCTTAACCCACTGAGCCACCCAGGCGTCCCTGGTCACACGTTTAATTCACACATAGATGCGGGTTTATCTTCGATATTTCAGTTCTGTTTCGTCCAGGGGCCTGTCTCTATCCTGACCGTTTTCCTGAATGTAGCTTAATTATGTTTTTTTTTTTAGATTTTATTTATTTATTGGACAGGCAGAGATCACAAGTAGGCAGAGAGGCAGGCAGAGAGAGAGGGGGGAAGCAGGCTCCCCGCTGATCAGGGAGCCTGGGTGAGACTCGATCCCAGGACCCTGAGATCATGACCTGAGCCGAAGGCAGAGGCTTTAACCCACTGAGCCACCCAGGCGCCCCGTTAAGTTTTAATCTGTGGCCCTGTCAGTCCGTCTGCTCAGCATCTTCCCAATGATTTGTATTTTTTCTCACAGACTGCCTTTTCCCCTCCAAGTTCATTTGCATTTAAATATGTATATTTCTCTATTAGGCTGTGTAATATTAAATTAATTATTATATTATTGTATCTATATTAAATGTCTTAAAATTTTTTAAGTTAAAACATATTTAAATTTATTTTTTAAAAAATTAAAAAATTTTCTGAGGATTATTAAGTTAAACTTTACATTATATAATTCACAGTAAACAAATATTAAAGTTTAAAAAATTCTTTTAAATGTGTTTTTGATTTTTAAAAAATTTATAATATTTTTAGCATTTAAAAACTTTTAAAACATTTCAGTGTATTTTTTTAGATTATTTATTTATTTATTTGACAGAGAAAAAGATCACAAGTAGGCAGAGAGGCAGGCAGAGAGAGAGGGGGAAGCAGGCTTCCCCCTGAGCAGAGAGTCTGATGCTGA
Organism: Taxidea taxus jeffersonii; assembly: GCA_003697995.1. Classification (NCBI taxonomy): domain Eukaryota; kingdom Metazoa; phylum Chordata; class Mammalia; order Carnivora; family Mustelidae; genus Taxidea; species Taxidea taxus. Next base: position 8,690 of record RCUC01107356.1, read on the forward strand.
ACTCCATCCCAGGACCCTGGGATCATGACCTGAGCTGAAAGCAGAGGCTTAACCCTCTGAGCCACTCAGGTGCCCCTTAAATGTATTTTTAAAAAAGTTTAAAAAATTTATGAAGAGTATTTAAAAAATAAATAAAATAAGTATGCTGTCATTTAAATGAAAAATTTTTAATTTCTTTAAATTTTAAAGAATTCACTTAAATTCATTTTAAAAATCTTATGAATTATATTAAACCAACTATTACATTGTAGTATCTTGAAAATTTAAAGCAATTTAAATTTTAAAAACTTTAAAAAATTTTATGAAGTATATTAAATATTACATTATATAATTTATGTTAAATATTTTTAAAAATTTTAGATTTTTAAAAAATTCTTTGAAACTTACTTAAAAATGTATACATTTTATAAATTGCATGAAGTAAATACTAAGTTATACAGTAGCCATCAAACCATGTATTACATATGTTTAAGTACATATATATGCTTCTATATAGTCAGGGTATAGTTAGATACACAGTCTCTGCAAAGAATAAGTCTGAAAATGTGTGAAGGAGCCAAGCCCCCTGTCCCCCTCCTCCCCAGCACGCTGCCCCAGCTGCAACCACCGTTCAGTTTGTGGGTCCTTTTCATTTATTTATTTATGTGCAAATTGATGTGGCCATGCAGACACGTGGACTCCATTGTTCCTCTTCTCTGCGACCGGCTTTCCTCCCTTAGTGGGTGCGGTGGGCGCGTCTCCATGACCGCCACATGCAGTCCTGCCTGCCTCGTTCTCTGGCCGTGAAGGCTCCGAGGAGTGAGCAGGAGCCGGGAGGGGCTGGGTCTCCTGGGTCATTAATGCTCCGGTATGACGCTTTCGAGGACCGAGGGCATCCGTGTCCGCAAGGACGCTGAAATACCGTGGAGCTGTTCAGAAGCTGGATGGAGGGGGCTGTCACTGTGAGACGCGGACTGGTCCCCCCATAGGGCAGTAACCCAAGGTGGAGTTGCGGCGTGGGTGAGATGGTGAAGGAACCCCTTTTTCTGGAACAATCAGTTCCTGTGCCTCGTACACCCACCTGAAGTGCCTAGCGTGTGTCTCTGGAAGGATACTGTCAGCAGTGGGAGCCTGTAATAGGTGTACGGGTGGCCCCGGGGAGACGGGGGGTGGGGGGGATGGTGTGGCAGGTTCTCCTCGCTCAGTCTCTGCCATTCCCTTTAACCACGAAGCATTCAGGTGGGTGTTAACAGCGCTCGTCTCTGCCAGCGAGGATGACTCCTTTTCTCTTAATGTTTTTTTGTTTGGTTTCTCTAAAATTCTTCATCCTGGACATGTATTCCTTTTAAGAAAGTTGTGATACAGTATACGTAAAAGTTGGCTGCTGCGAACCAGCAATAGTCTTCGAGATTTTGATAGAAATGGTAACATGCGTCGAGACGTCCTACCCAGGAATCTGGGCTGGCTCGCCATCCACGTCTCTTTTCGTTTTGGGGTGTGGGGGAGTGGCGGGAGGGGGTTCTCAGCCTTGCCGGCTGCTCCTCTGACCCATGCCCCACCCTTGTCCTTCCCGACAGCCCAACACCGAGGGCATCTGGGAGCTGATGACCGGAGGGGTCTTCTACTGCTTGGGCATGGTGTTCTTCAAGAGTGACGGGAGGATCCCCTTTGCCCACGCCATCTGGCATCTCTTTGTGGCCTTCGGGGCTGGTACCCACTACTATGCCATCTGGAGGTACCTTTATCTGCCCAGCACCCTGCAGGCCAAGGTGTCCAAATGAGGCGGCCCAGACTGCACAGGGCCGGAGCATCACGAGAAATGTTTCTGTGAACTTTGGTCCAGAGCACAGCACCCAGGCCCAGGCCCATCTGCACATCCACGGGCAGAGTTTTGGTGGGTCGGAGGCTACTTCTGGGAACAGCCAGAATGTCCTTCCGGTCCCAGGTGAGGAAGAAAGCATGTAGTCATTTTGGCAGAGAAGGCATTAACCCTGTAACGTGTTTCTATTCTAGGCAAGTGTTTCCTAATACAACCAACATTAACATCCACAGAAAAGGGAGCAGACATTGTCCTGGCAGACTGGGGGACCCTGGGCCCGTGTGGGAGTCGGTGGAGTGTTCGTACCCCACTGTCCAGGGCCTCCTCTGCGACCAAAGTCCTGGCTGGGGGATTGTGCCCTGTTCAGGGAAGAGGTCACCCAGCCTGTAGATCAGGGATGGTGAATATCCGTGACTGTAGCAGACATCACCAATCAACTGCAGCATGGCGCGGAGTCAGGATTCTCCTCCGGGAGGGGCTCTGGGCAGCCATGAACCTATGGACTCAGCTCTCACAATGGGATCCCTTAGACTTTCCTGTCCGATGTGCCCTGCCGTGGGAGCACGGCCAGACCATGTCGGGGAGCAAGCTTATCTCCTGCCATGACACCCATTCCTGCTGGGGAAGCTCCCCGGGGCGGGTCGTCTGGGGGGCAGTGAAGGGAGACCAAGGCAGACAGCCTGAGCAGCCCCTGGCCTTCTGCTCCACATAGCTGCTTCTCAGAACAGAGGAGGAGTGAATGGTGGGGGATGAGGAAGCCATTACTTGGCCATTTCTTCTGCTGAAAAGATCCAGAGGAAGTATCAGAGCCATTCATTCCGGAGGCAAGCAGATCCTGGGGACTTGCTCACCTGCTCCAGATTTAGGGCTTGTGATGCCAGCATTTGGATTCTTGCTTGGTGCCGAGCAGCAGCCCTTGGAGGGAAGGCCTGGCTAGCTTGATAGGGATTTGGGCAGAGCATCCCCAGCGCTGGGATACCCCTACCTCTCAAGCCCCTAGTGGCCCCATGACAAGGCTTCCAGGGACCTGTCCTCGGAGCGCCCCCCCTGGGCCTGGGGGCTCCTCTGTAGCTGATGCTTGGATGTTTACTGGGGAAAGGGATTCAGGCCCAGCTCCTGAGCTGAACGGGAACCTGGGAATCTCTGAATCAAGCATCTCTCAAGGCAGACAGTCCTCAGCCTCCAAGACAGAACACTTTGTGCTTAATTCTAGTACATTCCAAAGTATTTCAGGGTTCCTGAAATCCCACGTACTGAAGCCAGTAGGAGATCATCAAACACTTGGGTTGTGAGTGGACAGATGCTCTGGGGGCAAGCTTTGTCCACTTGCCCCATGTGTGTGTGTGTGTCTACACCGGCACGCCCAGCCTTGAGAAGCTGCCTTCATCCTGTCTGCCCACCATCAGTTGGGGTCAGGGTTGGAGGTTGTGGGGGAGAGGAAGTTTGTGGGGGAAGGCCCCCTAGGGAGGGGCTTGCCAGTGATGGGGGGACAGGGACACTGACCTGGGACTTCTTTAGTGGCCCCAGAGCTGAGCTCCTTCTGTGACACCCGCATCTCTTTCTGCCCCATCCTTTTGGCTGCTTGATTTCGGATTTTCCCCAAGACAGCCTGCCCCTTTATGCCCACCTTTGGAGGTGCTTGTTCACCCCCTCATCTACCCATCTTATTCCTACTCATCCTCCAAAGCCCTGCTCAGTCATCAGTATCAAGGGACTTCTGGCCTTCCTCTGACTTAGGGCTTCCTGCCTATTTCCCATCACCCCCCATGACCCCCCGTGCTTACCTGCATTGAGGCTCGGAACTCTATCCTTCATCACCCTGGTCTTTGCACCTGCCTACCATCCCAGGAGCTCTTTAAGGGATGAGCTGTGTCTTGCTGGACTTGACATCCAATCTGGCTGCTTCTGTTTGTGAGGGCTTGGGCCAGTTCCTTAACCTCAGCTCTAAGATGGGGATAGTAAGGCAGCACCTTGCAAATTTGCTTAAAGATTCAGTAGGGTAATGAATGTGAAATACCCATACTGGTATTCTCATTAGCTCCTTTAGCTGTCCTTAGGAAGCAGCCTTTGATAATGAAGATGACCCTCTGCTAGGAGTATCAGCTGTGCTGGCCAAAGGAGTGAATCACTAATGGTGGAATTTCTGATTGTGGACAGGCTGGTGAGGACACTGCTGTAGGGCCTTGACCACATTCTTTCCCCTTGGTCCAATTCAGGATGTTTCCCATGAACCCTTTCTCTTCCTCAGCATCATTGTGAAAGTGAGTTTCCCAGCATTCCATTTCACCCAAACCTAGGCCCTGGACCTCCCCCAAAGTGCATCACCAGTGGTGCAGGGAAGGAAAAGATGTTCCTCAGGCCAGTCCCTCCTGTGGGTAAGTGTTCCAGTCTGTGCGCTGGGCAGGTGGGGTGGAGAGGGCAGGGCACTGGGAACTCAGATGCCAGCTCCCTCTTCCTGGCCACTTTGAGGCTGTCACATGATAGAATGATCCAGCAGAGTGGCTGTCATGTCCCAGGGAACCGGGGAGGAGGTCAGAAGGACTCTTCCACACTTCGGGCTCTTCTTTTGCTGCTCTTGAGTTAGGTGGGCTGGGGGACAGGCCTGGAGGTGACAGCCTGCTTAGTGAGTCCCCTGGCTATCATGAGGGCCAGCCAAGGCAGGTGCGCTGGCTGGTGGAGAGACCTGCCTGCCAGCTGGCAGGCTATCCCTGACAGGCCCTGAGCGGAGCTTGCTGAAGGCTGTCCCTGGAGCCAGCAGCTTTCAGGCCAGTGGGCTTTAAGCCAACATCACGGACCAAAGCTGCCTTTTTCCCTTGATTGGAAATCGTGCATATGGTGGGGAACAAGGCCGAGCGTCCTCCTTTCAGGCTCAGGCTGGGGAGAATCCTAGGAAAGCGCTGGGCAGGGATGGGGGCAGGATGGGAGTTGCGAGGGGGCCTAGATGGAGGGCCTAAAGCCAGACTGGTGGTGGGCGGGGGCCCAGCACAGTGGGGTGGCCTGGAGGGCTTCCTGAGAATGCTGCCCTCCTGGGTTTTCACCACACCAGGCTCTCCTTTCCAAATTCGTCTGCAAATGCTGCGGCGCTCCTAATGTTTTCCCACATTTGGGAATCCGAATCATTTCCC
>ML097484.1:0-31789 GCA_003697995.1 Taxidea taxus jeffersonii
GTGTGTGTGTGTGTGTGTGGCCCTAGTCAGGATGAGGCCAGAAGCAGAAAAGAGAAGGCTCTTGTCACTGCATTTCCCACTTGGTTATTTCCCCTGGGGCGAAAGTGGGGGAGAGCCTGAGAGCTACAGGCTGGACAGGGCCTGCTGCAATCCACAGCAGCTAGCCTTGAGACCAAAATACTGTCATGGGTGTCATTAGGAAAGAATGCAGAGGCTGCAGCAGCAGGGGGAACCTCTGAGCTGGAGAGGGCATTCCTCCTGGACTCCAGGCAGACAGGCCCTGCAAAGTGAAACCAGACCTCCATGGAATCTGTTTGGAGATGGAGGGGGGCTCTGTTTCTGCCACGAGATGCAGCCTCACCAGAGATCAGGAATCCCTAAACCAGGAGCTCACCCTTGGCTTCCTCAGATCCCACAGAGAAAGACCAGGGCCCTGGAGACTGTTGCCATGGCAGCAGCTGCCAGGGGCTGACTGCCCTCCCCCTTGCCTGCAGCATTGCCCTGCCTGCCTTTGGATCCCTTCAGCTCCTGCTGCCTGAAAAGGCCTGTACTGTCCACCCTGGATGCATGTAAACAGGCCTGGAGCCCACTTTTCCGTCAGCAGCTCTTACCAGGGGAAGACCCCTGTAACGTAGTCTGAAAAAGTCTAGAAGGTGAGATGTGTGCCCTCCTGAATAATATAGGCTAGTCAAAGAATCTAGTAAGAATTGTTGGGATTCCGCAGACATGGTTCCAGAGCCAATCTCTTTTCTGGCTTGCTAGATGAATTTAAGGGTATATTTAATCTTCCTCTGTTTCTATTTTCTTATCTGTAAATGAGATCAAAAGCAGATTAATAAAATTGTATCCATATAGCTTTTACAAGTGTATATTTCTTTTAAAAATATTTTATTTTTAATTTTTATTTGTTTATTTGAGATAGAATGAGAGAAAGAAAGACAACAGGGGCAGGGGCAGAGGGAGAAGGAGAAGCAGACTCCCCACTGAGCAGGGAGCCTGATGCAGGACTCGATCCCAGGATCCTGGGATCATGACCTGAGACAAAGGCAGATGCGTAACTGACTGAGCCACCCAGGCACCCCATGTTTCTAAATTTTTAATCTAGGACGCCTGGGTGGCTCAGTGGGTAAAGCATCTGCCTTCCGCTGAGGTCATGATCCCAGGGTCCTGGCATCGATTCCTGCATCAGGCTCCCTGTTCAGTGGGGAGTATGCTTCTCCCTCTGCCCCTTTCCTCTGCTCATGCGCTCTCTCTCAAATCAATAAATAAAAAATCTTTTTTAAAAAAATTAAATCTAGTCTAAATTCAGAGATGTGCAAGAATGACAATTTGGATTTGGTTCAAAGTGGCATGAGGTTGGTTACTACTAAAGTAGCAAATATACAATGCAAAGGATATAAAAGAGGTGATAGTGCATGTGACTGAATGCAGCAACCCATTCTGTGCTTTGTATGTCCCTATGGTAAGGACAAAGCTCCATGGTCTTGGCAGCCCCTGTAATATGAAATTCTCACAAGTCAGATGAGCACAGAACTGGAGGTGCACTGCTTTTTAAACTCCTAATCCTCTTAGGTCTGGGAAAGAATTTTGGACTTACAAGGTAACACATCTGCTACTCAGTGAGCCACTTCACCAAGTCCTAATGTCCAGGCTATAAGCTTTTTTAAAGATTTATTTATTTTTTGAGAGAGAGATGGGGGCAGAGGGAGAACACGGTGGAGGGGCAGAGGGAAGGGAAAGGACTCTTAAGCATACCTGACACAGAACTTCATCTCAGGACCCTGAGTCCAAACCAAGAGTAGGATGCTTAACTGTACCACCCAGGTGCCCCAGGCCATAAGCTTTGACCTTCTCTCTAAGATTGCACTGGGAATGCCTCTCTTCTGTGTTTGCTCTTCAGAGAAGGAAATTTCAATGCAGGGCACTTAGGAGCTTTTTCTTTGTGAGCAAGGCTGGTGGAGATCTACTTCACTGAGAAGAGAATATTTTCAACTATGCACAGTTCAGTAGAAGAAAAGTTCTAGAATGTTTATTCAAAAAGTGCACGGAAACAAATTGAGAAACTTATAGCAAAAGGGGAGACATGAGAAAGGATGGAAAAAGGTATCAAAAGTGTTCAAAGCGAGGGGCGCCTGGGTGGCTCAGTGGGTTAAAGCCTCTGTCTTCAGCTCGGGTCATGATCCCAGGGTCCTGGGATCAAGCCCCCAGTCGGGCTCCCTGCTCAGCGGGGAGCCTGCTTCCGCCCCCCACCCCCCCCCCCCCGTCTCTCTGCCTACTTGTGATCTCTCTCTGTCAAATAAATAAAATCTTTTAAAAAAAAGTGTTCAAAGTGAAAGAGATCATGTATGTACCATGATAAGTGATTAAATCAGACATAGACTACAAGCCAAGCACTGGGTCTATAGTTTTCTGAAAGAGTCCCTTTTTCTCTAGGTTGAACTAAACCTGCTGGTTTTCTCTACAACAATGGTGGTGGGAAGCCTTTGCGGTCATAGAGCTGGCTTCTCATGGCTCTCAGACCTGTGGTCTACTTGTATGTTCCTGAAATATCCCAAAGAACAATTCATTTATGAGATGTACTTTTCTTTATATTGCCTATTCCTATTCCTTTATACTATCAGGTCTGAGGGAATTTCTTATTTTAGGATAATGGTACAGCAAGAGCACAGAATGGGTAAGTATAAGGCATGTTTGGGTCGCACTAATTTGGCTGGAGCAGAGGAAAAATGGTTGGCAAAGCTGAGACTATATGACTCAGGTTGGATCCTGAAGAGTCCTGAATGTCAAGATATAGAATCCAAGATTATTCAGTGAGTTGTGGGGTTACCATCCAGAGAACTTGAAAATGACAACATGAAGATTGAATTGGTCATTTACTGCTTCTTTGAGTCTTTCTCTCATAACTCTCATAACTTGCTAATAATCCCTACCTCATGGACTGCTGAGAGGGCATGTGTGGAATAGCCCACTTGCCTATTCAAAGCAACAATCCTCATGTGGAGCACATAGCAGGCAAAATAATGAGGTTCCCAAAGGTCTCTAGAGAACAAGTACCATTTATTTGTGGTTGGCCTTTGTGTCTCTCCCAACCTATCTAGCCTCAATCTAACATACTCTGTTGGATATACCAGAAATCATGACTGCCTTTCATTGCATGCCCAAGATGTAAGGCTTTATCATCCCAGGCTAGCTAAATGCAAAATCGGCATTAGTCAATTTAGTTTATAACTTCTGTCAGAACCATAAGCAGTAACTAATTTATGATTGTGTATGGTTGTGAGGTTGAGGGGTCCCTTTGGCAGAATACAATTATATGGGTGAAGTGAAAACTCAGAATGGATAGAGGTAATACAGAGGTGAATTCACCTTGAAACTAATGAAGCCTATGTGTCATGGCCCCTGGATTCATATGGGCAACACATAAGGCCTCTGGGAAGGGTTATAGTCAAGAAAATTCTAAGGTGGTCCTTTCAGGGACCTCTACACTTATATAATTCCCTAATTCCCTCCTTTTGATTTTATTTATTTTTTATTTTTTTAAAGATTTTATTTATTTATTTGACAGACAGAGCTCACAAGTAGGCAGAGATGCAGGCAGAGAGAGAGGAGGAAGCAGGCTCCCGGCCGAGCAGAGAGCCCGATATGGGGCTCCATCACAGGACCCTGAGATCTTGACTGGAGCTGAAGGCAGAGGCTTTAACCCACTGAGCCACCCAGGTGCCCCCCTCCTCTTGATTTTAGATGGAACCTGTGAATATGAGATATCACACCTGTGATTGTTACATTATATGGCAAAAGAGATTTCAGATGCTATCAGAATCTCAAATCATTGAGTTAATCAAAGGGCAGTCACTAAGTGGGCTTGATCTAATCAGATGAACCCTTAAAGAGATGACCCATCCTCATGTCAGAGAGATTTGAACCATGAAAGGGATTCAACATGAGGGGGCTTTTCCACTTTTGGCTTTGAAAATAGAGGGGCCATGTGGCAAGGAATATGACATCTAAGCTGAGAATGGCTCCAGTTACTGTAGAAACAACCACAAGAAACTGAATTCTGCCATAGTCATGTAAGCTTGCAAAGGGCTCTAAGCTCCATATGAGAGTGCAACCTGGTTGACACCTTGATTTCAGCCTTAACAGATCCTGAGCAAAAACCCAGTCATAATACACCTGGACTTTTAACTTACCAAACTGTGAGCCAAGTTAAACAGGTGTTTATTTATTTTTTGAGAGAGAAAATGAGAGAGAGAGCATGAGAAGAGGGAGGGTCAGAGGTAGAAGCAGACTCCCTGCTGAGCAGGGAGCCTGATTTGGGACTTGATCCTGGGACTGCAGGATCATGACCTGAGCGGAAGGCAGTCTCTTAACCAGCTGAGCCACCCAGGCACCCAGGTGTTACTTCAAACAGCTAAGTTTGGTATTTTGTTACATGGCAATAGAAAACTAATAATGTTCCATATATTTTTGTAAAGTTACTTGAAGCAAGAATATTGACTGCAATTTAAGACTACTGTCTTCTTCCACTCCTACTTCTTGTCACATTTTTGGTGGTGAGATGAATGTCTTGTGCCACGTTAAAAGGAAATGATTTGGAATTACATTTCATTTACGTTTAACTGGATAATTTATCCATGTGCTTCTCAATCCTTTCCAGGTATAATTAATTACTAGTAAGGCTTCACAAGGTGGTGAGTAAAAACTCTAGGATTCAAACTAGGGTTGTGTGAGTCTAAGGCTAATTAACTGTGTTCTTAATGCATTTCATATGCTTAGTGAACCATGAGCAAATCTTTTTTTAAAAAGATTTTATGTATTTAGTTGACAGAGATCACAAGTAGGCAGAGAGGCAGGCAGAGTTAGAGAGAGAGGAGATAGCAGGCTCCCAGCTGAGCAGAGAGCCCGATGCAGGGCTTGATTCCAGGACCCTGGGATCATGACCTGAGCCGAAGGCATAGGTTTAACCTACTGAGCCACCCAGGCACCCCACCATGAGCAAATCTTATAGTTCACATTAAAGGCATGCTTGTTTAACACCAGCCATTTGCCAGCATTTGACACTATTTCTTACTTCATTAGCTGACCCCAAGATATTTTTTTGTCCTGACTTCCATTGCTGTCCTGTCTGTACAATACGATTTATCAAAAATGGATTCCTGTCTTTCCTACACCATCCATGTTTGTGGCTTTGCCCAATCATATCTACACAGGTTCATACTAATTTCTTGGTGATTTGGCATGAAATACTGACATTGACTAAGATACCATTGTAGGGGCCAAGGGCAGGCTGCCCCCAAAATATGCATATAATTGATTGATTGGCTTATCTATTTCCTTTTTTCAAAAAAGGAAACTACTCCCAACATGGAGCTCGAACTCAAGACCCCAAGATCAAGGGGTGCCTAGGTGGCTCAGTCAGTTGAGTGTCTGCTTTTGGCTCAGGTCATAATCCCAGGGTCCTGGGATTGAGCCCTGCATGGAGCCCCACATGGGCTTCTCCCTCTCCCTCTGCCTCTGCCTCTTCCCTGGCTCCTGCTTGCTCTCTCTCCCTCTCTCAAATAAATAAATACAATCTTTAAAAAAAAAGACTTCAATATTAAGAGTCAATGCTCTGCTGACTGAGCCAGCCAGGCACCCCTGGCATATGATTATTTTAAATAAAAGTTACTTAAGAAACAGCCTGTGCAAGAAGGACGCTCAGATCCTCCTCTCTCCTTCTGGTATCAGGAAATAAATTTCCCACGGGAAAGTCTCCTCCCTGTTCCAGGAGGTAAAGAAACATCCTTATCATGAGATAGGGAATTCAGCGCTGAGAAGGCTACAGAAACAAAGCTTGTTATTTTTTACTAATTTACTACTTCAGCCCAAATTCTGTTTAGAATTACTTACTAATTGAAGTTCCCTAAGTTGTTTTCTTTGTCCTATTAATTCCTCACAGATTTATTTAGTCTTCTTGTCTAAAACGTATAACAAGTAGCTGCTTTGGTCATTTCCTTAGGTCTCACTTCCATTACTGGGCCTCCATGTGCACATAATAAAGCTTTTATTTTTCCCCTGTTAATCTGTCTCATGTAAATCTAATTTTTAGTCCAGCTGGATGACCTTGAAGGGGGTAGGGGAAGAAAAATCATTTTCCTTCTACCTTTCTGGGTTCTTGGCTGAGAACTCCTCTCCTCGAGCTCCTGTAATAAATGATTAACAGGAGAAAATCAAATAAGTTTAATAACATGTATACTCTCCTGTATACATGGGAGAAGCCCAGGAAAACTGAGTAACTCCCCAAAATGGCCCAAGTCACCACCTTAAATACCAACTCCAGCTAAAGACAAAGGGAAATATTGGGAGTGGGGGAGTCATTTAAGGGAGGTTACCAGGCAAAGCAAAGTAAACTAGGATAAGGTTGTTACGCAGATGCAGATTTAGGTCTTTGCCTTCCCCTTTGATAAGCGTTTCTAGAGTTTTGTTTTTTTTTTTAATTTTTTGGTAATCTCTACACCCTACATGGGGCTCAAACGCATGATCCCTACATTAAGTGTCATGCTCCACCAATTTAGCCAGCCAAGTACCCCAAGAGTTTTCAGAGAATTAGTCATCCTGTTTTTTGTGGTGTACAGAGGGAGACACCGTTACAATGGCGATTTCCCTTATAAATGTAAATACCTCTTTCAAAAGGGCAACTTCTATTCAGTTTTCAGAGCTTTTCCTGTGGATACTGTTTTTTAAAAGAATAATCAGGCTAAAATAATACTTATGACAAAAATGCCAAAGAGACATATTCTTTGGCAAATTTTGTCCCCTTTCAGGACATTGGCACAACACTGCATCATTAATATTATTTTTAAGAATATTTAAGATAAGGGGCACCTGGGTGGCTCAGTGGGTTAAGCCTCTGTCTTTGGCTTAGGTCATGATCTCAGGGTCCTGGAATGGAGCCCCGCATCAGGCTCTCTGCTCAGCAGAGAGCCTTCTTCCTCTCTCTCTGCTTGTCTACTTGTGACCTCTCTCTCTCTGTCAAATAAATAAATAAAATCTGCACAATAAAATTTAAAATAAATCTTAAGCCCACATAAGAAAAACTTGAGAAAGGTTGACAGCAATTTATTCAAATTTGACAATAGTAAAAATTTGCCTTCACCAATAATGAGTAGTGAAGTTAAACTTCTATCAACAATCATAATATATTGATTATAATCATGTAATCATAATAATTTGATTTCCACGCAAAGGAAAGATTGGATTATCTTAACATTTTCTCTAGGGAAAATGATATTACAAAGATGTCATATGAACAGAGGATCAAAGGATTTGTAGCAAAAAAATTGTAGGGAAAAATTCAGAGGTGTACTACTAGGCAGTTAGTAAAAATATTATTTGGGATGAAAGAAAAACTCTTTAAAAGTCTGATAAACAAGGGAAGTAATTTTAGATTTCTTTTTTTTATTTATTTGACAGATGGAGATCACAAGTAGGCAGAGAAGCAAGCAGAGAGGAGGAAGCAGGCTCCCTGCTGAGCAGAGAGCCCCATGTGGGGCTCGATCCCAGGACTCTGGGATCATGACCTGAGCCGAAGGCAGAGGCTTTAACCCACTGAGGCACCCAGGTGCCCCTCATTTTAGATTTCCAAGTCAACATGACTGTATATAAACTTTGTTCAAACCAAAAGCCTGATTTATGGCCCACTATGCATGCATTGTACAACTGCTTTGTGAACGAGTAGCCTAAAAGAAAAACCATTGTCCTTGAGATATTGATGATCATTGCTCCTACTCCCTGCATTCCTTTGCAATAAAACTCATGATTCCTGACAATAAGCTATAGTCTTCTGAGTTTTTCTAAGATGTAAAAAGTATATAACCCTGTAAAAACTATTCATTCTCCTAAACACTTTCTTTCCTGCAAAGAGCGTGTTTCCCAAGCAGCCATCCTAACTTGGGCTTGAAAAACTTTTTCTTACTTTTAGAAATTCTAAAAAAGTTTGTTCATTTTGTGTCAACATTTCTATGGAAATTGGGAGGTTTCACATATGTCAGCTATCCAAATTTTGTCATTTCTTTGCTCATTATAAATAAATATTAACTTTGGTACCTAATTGTCTGCATCATGCATACTTTTTAAATGCTTTTCTTTTCCTTTTTAAAGATTTTATTTATTTGTTTGACAGAAAGGGATACAGTGAGAGAGGGAATACAAGCAGGGCGACTGGGAGAGGGAGAAGCAGGCTTCCTGCTGAGCAGGGAACCCCATGCAGGGCTTGATCCCAAGACCCTGAGATCATGATCTGAGCCGTAGGCAGATGCTTAACACTGAGCGACACAGGTGCCCCTAATCCTTCTTTTCTTAAAAATTGTCCCCCAAATTATAAGTTTCAGACCCCAAAACCTAGATCTATCCCTGGGGAGAAGTAGTAGAAAATTTTTGGTTGCAGTTGTAAAGGCTTAATAGGGAGGTGAATGTGGTAGGGAAGTGGGACATAGATTAACTGTGGAGGTTGAATTAATAATAATTTTGAAGACCAGAACATTGTGACTAGCTTTTAAAATCTGAAATTCCAAGGTGTCCTTGGTATTATGAGATTATAGAACCTCAGAGGCTGACTTCATGGAAAACCACCCCTCCCCCACAAGGGGAGCCTCCAGCTGCTCTGTACATTTCAAACTCCCAAATAAGTGGCTGCCTAAAGGATCTATATTTGTGTTATTACTGAGCAGGGAAAACAGGTGGTTGGATTATTTGTTTACCCACCCCACACACTTGAATCTACTGCCTGCTTCCCAAATTATAACAGATAGCCCTTTTCTATTTTCCTTCTTTTAAATTTTATTTTTTAAAGTAGTTTTTTTAAAAAAGGTTTTGTTTATTTAAGAGAGAATATGAGAGAGAGCATGAGGGGGAGAGGGTTAGAGGGAGAAGCAGCCTCTCCCTGATGCAGGACTGGATCATGGGACTCCAGGATCATGACCTGAGCCGAAGGCAGTCACTTAACCAACTGAGCCACCCAGGCGCTCCTCTTTTCTATTTTCTTATTTTATTCTTTTCCCTCTTTTCTATTTTCTAATGACAAACTGGATGTAGGTGGATATTATTATCAGTAATGATAATAATCATACAGAACAGAACTGACAAATATATTTTTAAAAACTAATATAAATCTCTCACTTTCACATTGAGCCTCTTTTCCTCAATCCCATTTAAGTGCCTGGGCAGGACTGCAAGGGACATGGCAGATCTCTGGGTCTTGGGGGAGGGAGGGTGGACAGTGTAGGGAGCAGGAGAGAAAAAAAGGAGACATGGTCAGTTAACCCCAACTGGTTGATCCTCCCTCATAATCTGAGAAAGGCAAGTATAAATTCCAGGGCAATGACACAGTTTTCATGTTTCTGGCAAAGACTGAAAAGAGACTAACAGTCACATTGTGGTGGGGGGGGCTGCTGGGGAGGGGCAACCTGGCTTCAGCTGCAGTGCTGTAGGGAGGGTTAACGGTGTGGGGGGGTGCGGACCCGAGCTCACTGATAACACTGGCTTCGCTGGGCAAAAGGCAGACGTGAATTTAAGTCACTGTAGTCTGAGTCCTGTTTCCCGCCCAAGCACCACCTCCCTATTACCTTGGAGGCAGGCGGTGTGGTTCTGTACCCCAGACAGAATAGGAGAAGACTACCGCCTTAGCTTTGAAAGGGCAGAGGATATCCAAATGCGAGGGCGAACATCAAAGCGAGTCCAGAATTGCACTGCTTATACCCCTTTTCTGCCCCTGCTCGGGTTAATTTGGTAGCAAAAAATGTGGGCTTGGGTGCGGAAGCTGGGGAGGGAACGGGCGGTCAGGATTGGGTACCAGCTCCCTATTGCACTGAAGGCAGACTGGTCTCTGGCCCAGGTAAAGAAGAGGAGAAGGAAAATGACCGGGTTCCCTGCAAGTCAGTGTGAAGGTGGGAGCCACCTGCAAGTCACTGGAGAGGAAAAGAGAAGGTAAAAGGACCCCCGCAGGTCCAGCTCTTCGCTGCTCAAACCACAGCCACACCCTCTATCCATTTAGATTCAGAAAATGGTGGGCAATGGGGAATGCTGGGGAGGTGGGCGGGAACCCTGCGTGGGTGTCAGCTACCTAGTGCGGAGGATGTGGACATGTTGAGCTAAAGACGGAGAAAGCGAGGTAAGCACCCCGGATACTAGCAGATGCGCGCAAGCGTGGTTGGTAGCTATAGCCCCTACGGGTGGGGGCAGGCGGACAAATTCTTTCTGGGACGACATTCCCTACACTCCCGCCCTGAGGCGTACGCTCCTGCGCGTGCGTGTGTATGTGTCCTGCCGAGTGTGTGTGTGTGTGTGTGTGTGTGTGTGTGTGTGCGCGCGCGCGCGCACGCTACCCGCACGAGGTCGGGGATGGGGGTGGTTTAGGGTGAGTTGATACAGCTCTCCTGAAAGGAGTACTATGGATTCTTTTTTTCCATTCCTATTTTTCACAAGAAAATTCCTGACACAGTAACATCAGAAGGTTGGCAGTATCTGTGTGTGGCAGAATTCTGGATTTTTAGATTAATCTTTCCTTTTTTTTTTTTTTACAGTGTCTTTTGTTTTTCCAAAGAAAATATCTATTACCTGGGTAACAAATACTATTATTAGGTTAAAAATGAAAATGTATACAATTTTAAAGGATCTATTAAATCAGCTGAAAGAGTAATCATCACTAGGCCATAAATCTGTCCCCCAGTATATTTTTGTGACACAAGAGGCATTTTAACAAATATCTCAGGTGACTATTTCACTCTAAATTTTGAGAGCCAATGCTGTATTTGCCAGGTTAAGCTAAGCTTATGCTGGGGTAACCACCTCCCAAACCCCAGTGGCTTAACAAAGCAAAGGTTTATGTCTAGGACACAATAAATGCTCAACATATGTTGGTGAAGTCCAGGAGTGAGAGGGCTCTGCTTCCCATCGTCTGTCAGGGATCCCAGCTGACAGAGGCTCCACTACCTGGAATATTGCTGGTCATTGGCAAGTGGAGAGTGTCATAGAGATCTCTACTCCTTCTTAAAATAATAGTCTAAAAGTAATAAAAATCACTACTGCGTAGGGCTGACTGGCTTAAATTAGTCATGTGGCCTTATCCAACAGCAAGAGGCTGGGGGTGCTATGGGGATAGGAAGTATGGTTTTCTGTGTGCCCAGAGGGAATATAAACTATAATGTGAGAAAAACTAAAAGAACACATTCATAAGAATTCAAGGGGGAATGCTTTTTCCAAAGCACTGAAACAAAAATTACAAATTGTAAAGAAAAAGTGACACGTGTAATATAAGAATATTTTCCATGAGGCAAAGCAAGAATGAATGTGCCCTTGGCTCTTGGTTTTCACTGTGATGCTGTTTTGGGAGATCTTCACATTACCAGACCATTCTTCAAGGTCTTGGCAGCCTGATGGACGCTGGTTGGGCTGGATTCTAGTTGGAGTGAGATAAGTTTCCAGAGGCTCACTGTACCAGTTTGACAAGACAGGATGAATCCACCCCCACCCCCACCCCATGGTGCTCAGAGGGGCGGTGCTCAGGTAGGATGTGGAAAGGCTCACCCAAGTCACACTTCTCTCCAGGGTGGGTCTGATGTTGGATTCTCTGCTCCAGCCTGCAGCAGGCACCAGACCCTCTGAGGCTGGTGGCCAAATTGTCCTGGACACACTTACCTGGAGGCCAACAACGATCCCCATTGCAGGTCAGAGCAGAGCACTTTGCCTTTCCCCCTTCTCTTTTGGGGAACTTTTTGTAGGGGAGGAGATAAAGTTCCAAGGATTCCTAACTGGAAACATTGGTTGGAATGGTCTTTGAGGGGGCAGGTGTCTGACTTGGGTCTGACCAGGCGACATGGCTCTCCTTTTGAGTTTATTGAGTTAGCTTTTCCACAAATGGGGTTAGACCTCAGACAAGACCTCACCCATCCCTCTTCGACCCACCTTGCACAGACTCCCCAGAGGGCCTCAGATGTGCCCCAGCCTGTGTTGGTGACTCTGCCCTGAACATTGCTCTGTGCCTGCAGTGTCTCTGAGGTCTGTGTCAGCCCAGGCCCAGGGTCAGAGGAGACTCCAGGTAGAGGGAACTTGCAAAAGTGTGTGGTCCAATAACAACTTAGAAGAAAAGGGGCTTCACCTCCTGTGTGAGCATCCCTATGCATTGCAGGCCCTGCCCATGACTTGGGGACCAGGGCCATCATCCAATTGTAAATTGGTGTGAAGATGCTTTCGGAGGCATTAATGATGGGTGGTCAGCAGCATCCAGAGCCTGGTTCTCTGGGGTTCTCACCACTTCTCTGCTCACACAGAAGGTTGCTATCCCCATCACATGTCCAAGAAGTGACTTGCCTAGCCAACTTCAGAGCAGAAAGCATTTAGGGTCCCAGTCCCTGGAGAGAGCCCTCTGCTAACCAGGGTGCCCAGACTTTTAGGTGACAGTGCTTAAGAGTAGGAGCTCCTCTGGTGGCTTAGTATAGAAGAGGTCAGCTTCAGGTTCCTTGCAAAAATTCAGGCTCCAATCAGTAGAAGGTATGCCGATGACTGTCAGGAAAAAATCACCAGGCCTGCAGTAGCCATGGAGTCACACAGCTGTTTCCTCAAAAGAACCTTTGGAGCTCCCCTGACATTTACACTAAGGCCACACTTTCTCCATACTGCTCCCACACTATCACTGAGGACAGTTGTGCAGCTAGAGCTGGGCCATTTCTGCTCATTGGAGGACTCCTTTAGTCTTTGCTTGTACTCTCTATTTGCCTGGTACAGACTTTCTCCTTATTGCACCACAGTCTGGGACTCTTCCTGCCTAAACCTCCCTCCTTACCTCTCTTTTCACAGGTGTGAGACATGCATCACAGTCTGAAGGCTCTCCCCATCTCCTGCTCCTTCCCATTGTAGCTTTTGTAGGTATTTCCCCCAGTAAATCTCTTGTATGTCAACTCTTGTCTTGGTATTTGCTGCTAGGAGGGCCTGAACTGGTAACAGGGTCAGGGTACTTTCACAGATGAGATCTCAAGTTTCACATTTTTCAGTAGTTATACTATTTTTCCAGGAGGCAGCTAGTATAATAAAGAGCTTTAACTGTGTTCAAGTCCCAGGTCTATCACTTTTAGCTCTGTGTCCTTGGCTTCTGTGCAGTTTTTCTTTCTTTTTTAAAAATTTATTTGAGAGAGAGGGGATGAGTGGTGGGGAGGGGCAGAGGGAGAGAGAGAAGCAGACTCCTCGCTGAGCAGGGTCCCTGATGCAGGGCTTGATCCCAGAGCCCGGAGATTGAGACCCCAGCTGAAGGTAGACGCTCAACCGACTGAGGTGACCAGGTACCCTTCTGTGCCCTTTTTCTAAAAAGGGTATGATCACATTACTGTCTCTTAGGGCTGTTGTGAGGTTTATGTGAATTATTGTAGAGACCACTTAGTGTCTCACACATATTAAATAATATCAGCTATTTTACCATCTTTGATGAAAGCAGAAGGGAAGGTTATTACCAGATCTTATAGCTATTCATAAGTTTGGCACTGAACTCTTCAATCTAAAGTTCTGGAGCTCTAAGTATGTATGCTTTATTGATTTTTAACCTAGAAGTTAAAATTCAGGTTCAGGAAAACACATGAACTAGTTCAATGGCATCATTGTGTCCCCTACCTTTATCTCCATTAGATGGGTAACTCCCCAAATATGAACGGTGTGATTTTTCTATACTGTATCCATTAGACAGCTTATTCTCGAATATAGAAATGGCACTGAAGAGCATACCCATACATTTACGAATGTTCTTTATGGTAGAGAGTGTCAAAGGTATGGAAAAGGCAGGATGGGAAGGGACCTTACATTTGCTTGAATGCCCACTAAAGGGCAGATGGTGTTTGGTGTTTGGTTTGAGTCTCTTAGAACCCCATAAGAGGGGCATCTGGGTGGCTTAGTCGGTTGAGCATCTGCCATCTGCACAGTCATGATCTCAGGGTCCTGGGATCGAGCCCCATGTTGAGCTCCCTGCTCAGTGGGGACTCTGCTTCTCCCTCTCCCTTTGCCTCCCACCCCCCTGCTCGTAGTCCCTCCCCTGCTCCAAATAAATAAAATCTTAAAAAAAACCCATGTAAGAACCCTGTAAGGCAGGTAGAAATATTTCCTTATATGAAGAAGAAACAACTTGGGGAGTGTTCTGAGGCCCTAAGTCTAGTAAGTTGTGGAGCTGTATTCTAACCTAGGTTCATTATACTCCAAAACCCATACCCCTTCCATTTAATTTTTTTAAAGCTGTAGATGGTAACCTTCCAGGACTGGGAGATTGGTTGGTTTAAATATGCATAAGGGATGTTAAATTGAAAATTTCCTCTTTTGCACCAAGGTTGAACAGATATGAAATTCTAAAGCCAGGTTTTCAAAGGAAATAACCAAGCAGCCGTAAAACTTATAAGGAGGACTAAAAGGGTCAAGAGAGAGGAGATACCAAGGAATTTTTGTGAGGAGGATTTCTTTGGAGTGGGCGTCCAAGGGGGGAAGAGTTGGGGTGCTTTCTCCTTCACCCCAAGGCTTCAGCTGGACCCCAAGAAGCTTGATATGTTATCTCCTGGAGTTTGGAGGCACAGTGAAATGGGATCCGAATCCAGCATGACAAATCTTATGGGCTAGAGAAAATGCAACTGTGGTGATGGTGGGAGGAAAGGAGAGGTGACTGTATTAGGATGTCTATACTTCCAGTTTGTTGGGGGCAAAAGATATATGGGTGTTTCTCATGTGCCAAAAGTGGGTCATGCAGGAGAATATTTGGTATTGAGAGGCCTGATGAAGAGAACTGTTTGGGGGTGCTAAGGATTCCATCAGAGAAACTATATGGAAAGGACAGCTGGAAAACCCAGAGCTGAAGAGGAAACAGCAATAGAATGTTTAGCTTTTGACACAAGCATTGCAGTGGGGGAGCCTCAGATGAAAGTCTGCTTTGAACATCAGCTAGACCCAGAAAGCATGATGCCAACTTACCACACAACCATAAAGAGCTTTCTGTTTACTCCCTTTCTTCAACCTTAGACAGACCTGAATTCAAAATTAGCAAGCTGGGGAGGATGGGGAAAGAAAAGAAACCCAACACATCTTTTACCCCAAAGGTGGGAGGTCCACTTGAATTTGATGCTGAGGGAGGAGAGTTTATTTCTAAATTGAGTTCAGAGGGTTCCTTTTTAAAATTAGGGACTGGAGGTTCTAGTCACTGAAACAAAGCTAGATTTATTATTTAAAGTGACTGTAGGGGGACGCCTGTGTGGCACAGTCAGTTAAGAATCTGCCTTTGGGGGACGCCTGGGCAGCTCAGTTGGTTAAGCGGCTGCCTTCGGCTCAGGTCATGATCCCAGCGTCCTGGGATCGAGTTCCGCATGGGGCTCCTTGCTCGGCAGGGAGCCTGCTTCACCCTCTGCCTCTGCCTGCAACTCTGTCTGCCTGTGCTCGCTCTCTCTCTAACAAATAAATAAATAAAATCTTTAAAAAATATAAAAAAAAAAGAATCTGCCTTTGGCTCAGGTCATAATCCCAGGGTCCTGGATCAGGCTCCCTACTCAGCTTCTCCCCCTCCCCCTGCCAGCCACTCTGCCTACTTGTGCTCTTCTATCTCTCTGCCAAATAAATAAATGAAATCTTCAAAAAAAAAATAAGTGACTGTAGGGCTCTTTGAGCAGCAAAGCCCTGGGGCCTGGACAAAACTCAAAGTATTAGACAGAAGTGAAGTTGGATTTTGGTTGTATCTCACAGTTGCTCTTGCTCAGTAGGTATGATGTTTGTGATGTGCCATGCTACTGTGTTTTTTCATTAATTTGGCTACACCAGCTTTCTTTTGCTTAGTATTCACCCAATATATATTCTTCCATCTTTTTATTTTGAACTTTTCTGGATAATTTTAAGGACATCTCTGAGAAAAAGCATGAAACCAGATTCTGTGCCTTGAAAAAAATCTAATCTGAGGTTTTCTTTTACCATGAGTTTAACCTATCTACATTTATTATTATTGATGTAGATGTATTTCTACCTTCCTATTTTGTGTTTCTGTTTGTTTTTTTTTTGCATTTTCCCCTTCCTCTCTTTTCCTGCCTTCTATTGGACCAAGAGAGTTTTCTTTGGAAATCTGGAATTTACACATCCTATTTTTTTATTTGATAAACACATTTTATTTTTATCTTTTAGTGCTTATCCTAAGATTTTTTCTAAATTAACTATATTTTTAAACAAAATATAGACTATCATCTTTTGTCCTCTTCCTTAAACACTTCTACATTTTGAATTTTTTTCAAAAAAACATAGGAACAATTTTTGTTAACTGGAATTTCTACATATAAGCTGTTAACCATTATCATTCATAGTTCATGATGCACATTTAAATGTTTTCTCATTTGATTCCAGAAAAAGCTCAGCTAAGTGTTACCTTCATAATGAATTAATGAATTAAAAAAGAAAGTCTAGAAAAGAGGTCTTCAATTCCTTTTTGAGAGAGAGTAGGGGGAAGGGTGGGGGGAGACAAAGAAACTTTAAGATTTTTATTTTTATTTATTTGATGGGAGTGGGGGTGGAAGACAGCACAGGAACGAGCTTGAGCACAAGCAGAGCTAGTGGCAGGCAGAAGGAAAAGCAGGCTCTCCCCTAACTGAGCAGGGAGCTCCATGTGGGGGCTCAGGACCCTGGGATCATAACCAGAGCTGAAGGCAAGACACTTAACTGACTGAGCCACCCAGGTGCCCATGAGCTCTTCAATTCTTATTGGTGTCCTTAAAGTCCTTTAGAAGTCTGGAGACCTCAGGGGCACCTGGGTGGCTCAGTGGGTTAGAGCCTCTGCCTTCAGCTCGGGTCATGATCTCAGGTCCTGGGATTGAGCCCCGAATCGGGCTCTCTGCTCAGCATTAAGCCTGTTTCCTCCTCTCTCTGCCTACTTGTGATCTCTGTCTGTCAAATAAATAAATTCTTAAAAAAAAAGAAGTCTGGAGACCTCAGGTTGAGAACCACAGATCTTAGGAATACAGTGTTTACCCGGCCTTTCCTTTTGGGAAGGGAGAGAGAGAAATTAATTTTTGAACTTTGTTCTGTGCCAGAAATTTGTCTTAGGCTAAACAAGCCTTCTATTTAATGGTTACCTTCTTTGCTTTCTAGGTGTTTGATGGATGTCATGAGAGTCATTTCACAACATGCTTCTGTACCAATCTACACACATTCTCTTAGATGGAAAATGGGCCTATTTATGTTGATAGTGATATTGACGAAAACAATAAATAACAATTTTAGTAACTATTTATTATGGAGCCACTACTTTAGCTAGGTGCTGTATCTCAGGAGGTAAACTCTCGGATCCACCCTTCAGTTTTAGAAAGGAAGCCATTTAATCATTAAGATGGCTAGATGAAACTACATCACGTGTGTAGTTTCTTTTTTTTTTTTTAAAGATTTTATTTATTTGTCAGAGAGAGAGCGAACGAGCACAGACAGGCAGAGGCAGGCAGAGGCAGAGGGAGAAGCAGGCTCCCTGCTGAGCAAGGAGCCCGATGTGGGACTCGATCCCAGGACGCTGGGATCATGACCTGAGCCGAAGGCAGCTGCTTAACCAACTGAGCCACCCGGGTGTCCCACGTGTGTAGTCTCAAAACAGAGGCACTTGCTAAATCAACAGAGATTCTGGCAAAAGTTTGCATACATTTATTATAATTGCCCTCTTTTTTAAAATCAATGGGATGGCCTGGTTTAGGCCCTAATAAAGTACTTTAGGCCTCTCCTGAGTATTCCTAAGGTGTTGTCTTTAAAAAAATAAAGCAATTAACAAGAGAAATCAGCTAAAGTAAAAAGAAACTACATATGAACTTAACTGGAAATTACTGAATTATCAGTCATTGGGATATTAACATGTGTATTGTGTTCTTAAATTTTTCTTTCCTCCCATTTCCTACAGAAATCCAGGAGAGGGAGATTTGTGGCAGAGCTCGAAGTAGAAGCTGCTTGAAGCCAGTGGCTTTTAAGCCAGATGTCCCTGGATGGGAATGAAAGGCATTTGAAGGCAACAAGAGAAGAGAGGTCAGGGTTTGTGGGTCCTTCCAGTAGTGAAGACATGAGTATTTTCTGAATCAGGATCCAAGAAGACTATGGAAAGCTAGGCACCTAGTCTTACCAAAGATTCCCCTAATCTGGAGGGCTGGATAGAAGCAGCAGGAGCCAAGATCCATGGATCTGAAATCGTGCCAGTTCAGTAAATGAACATCTGATCCCTAACAAGTATGACCAGGTATCTGAGGACAGTGGGAATCTCATGCTAAATCAGACCAGAGCATGTTTGTATGATTAATGGAGACAGGGAATCCCTAATAACAACTGAAGTAGACATCCCACCAACCTGCTACAGTTGAATTGAGGATCCTAAATTTATGTTCTTAATTAAAGACAATCTCATTTATTATCTTTTTTTTAAAAGATTTTATTTATTTATTTGACAGACAGAGATCACAAGTAGGCAGAGAGGCAGGCAGAGAGAGAGGAGGAAGGAGGCTCCCTGCTGAGCAGAGAGCCCAATGTGGGGCTCGATCCCAGGATGCTGGGATCATGACCCAAGCCGAAGGCAGAGGCTTTAACCCACCGAGTCACCCAGGCGCCCCATATCTTTTTAAAAAGACTTTTTTACTTGGGAGACAGCGTCCGAGTGCACAAGCATGCACATGCAGGGGGAGGGGCAGAAGGTGAGAATCTCCCAGCAGACTCCCTGCTGAGTGCAGAGCACAGATAGTAGGGCTCTATCCCACAACCAGTAAGATCATGACTTGGGCCAAAACCAAGAGTCGGATGCTTAATCAACTGAGCCACCCAGGTACCCCTAAAGGCTATTTTAAAAAAGATTTTATTTATTTATTTGACAGATAGAGATCACAAGCAGGCAGAGAGGCAGGCAGAGAGGCAGACAGAGAGACAGACATGAGGATGCAGTCTCCCTGCTGAGCAGAGAGCCCAATGTGGGGCTTGATCCCAGGACCCAGGGATCATGAGCTTAGCCGAAGGCAGAGGCTTTAACCCACTGAGCCACCCAGGCACCCCTAAAGGCAATTTTAAAATGTGTTATCTCTAACATGTTCAAGTGTGTGAGCTAAGCTCTGTCTATGTGCTAGGCCTCCTATTCAAAGTTTCAAATAACGAAGGAAATGAACTCTTATGGTGTATTTTGAGTGTTAGGAACTATTACACAGCTGTCCTTGAATCCATGAGTCCTTAAGAACTCTTCTAATTGGCCAGGCCCTAGGTCCCTCAGAGGGGAAAATGATTCTAAGACTATATGGCAAAGTATGAACTATGGTTATTTCAGGTGTGTGTGTGCTAGAAATTTCTTAGTTGTCCTCACTGATCCATTTTTTCTCTCTGCTGTCTCCCAAGCTTACCAATGTAGATTACATCAAAGGTTTCCCATGCCCTTTGGCTTCAGTTTGGTTAAAGGGTAATACCCAAAATAATGAGTTCAGGTATGCCCCTATCCTGGATTCTCTGAAGTCTCTGTGAGCCGAGTCCTGAAGATCATAGCTGCTGTCAGGTGGCCCTTTCCATACAGCTTTCTACCAAACAGTAACCACTCCCTCCTCCCCTCCCCATTCTTCTCCTACCCCTCTCCTCCACACTCTCCTTTACCACTCCCTCCCCCCCTACTCTACTTTTCTTTGCCTAGAGGTTACTATATGATGGACTGAATTGTGTCACCTCTAAATTCATACTGTGGAATCTTAACCCCCCAGTACCTCAGAATGGGACTGTTTGGAGAAGGAATCTTTACAGAGATAGTTAAGTTAAAATGGAATCATAGTTAAGTTAAAATGGGATCATTAGGCCTCCATAGAAGAGATTAGGACACAGCTGCAGAGGTAAAGACCATGTGAAGTCACAGGAAGGCAGCCATCTACAAGCCAAGGAGAGGATTCAGAAGAAACCAAGCTCACCAACACCTTGATTTTAGACTTCTAGACTCTAGAGCTATGAGAAAATAATTTTCTGTTGTTTAAGCCACCTAGTTTGTGGTGGCTTTGATGTGGCAGCCCTAGCAAACTAATACATGCCATAACTCCTCTGCTAACAACTTAGGAAAAAATTCTCCATTAAATTTCTCAAATCATCTATTTTGAGTCCCATTTATTTCCTGCTGGGACCCTGACTGATCCAGTAGGACTATACAGGACTTGTTCTAGATCTGTTCTTACTCTATTTTCCAAATTTCTGCAGTAACCAATGGAATATGTTTTTTGTTTGTTTTGTTTGCTAAAGAAGTAAAAAACACTGTTATGGAACAAAACTTGGTTTGGGAAATTTCCATACGGAATGGATTTATAATCATAGGCATCCAACATCAACCCTCCTCCACAAATCCCCTACTCTAGATTCCCACTGTTATATCTAAGGGATTACGAAAACAGAACAGGGCCTCAGTGTTGGAACTAGGGAAATCTGCCATCCTTGGTCCAAAATCTACAAGTATTTCTGATACTGGTATTTCTACAAGTATTTCTGAAGGTGGCCGCCCATGTTTCCTTTTGTGGCAAAGAGGAACACTCTGTACAAGTGTAAGGAACTGTTATAGTACCCACTAAATATTCTGTTATACCAGCCCAACTCAGAGGGGCAAGGAGCATCAGGAACAAAACTGGCTCTTATAAGCAGCACTAGAAAGCAATCATACTCTGAGAAGCCACAGTGAGAGGGCAGGGGAGGGGAACTGGCATGACAGGATACTCCTGGCTGTCACACCCAACAGAAAAAGGAATTCTTTCACTGGAGTCCGAACTCTCCTTTCATACCATCTAGATCCTTCCTGAGCCTGCTGACTTGTCAGCCTTGGTAATATTTTTTTTTCAGCCTTGGTAATATTAAAGGCACGCTGCAAAATACTTGCTTTGAAATTTAGAAACAAATTTTATTTAAGATCTGAAATACAATTCCTAAAATATCAACTTCTCCAGAAAACCGTGGCTACACAATAATGCATTGCCTCTATCATGTTAGAACGTGCATTAGACTCAAATACAAAAACCATGAAACAAATCACCATCCTTCAACAATTTGAGCAAAGATAGAATGCCTAAGGAACAACATAGATGGACTTGCAGAGGATGGGCTGTTTTACTTCAAGCACCATAAAAAAAAGAGCACAAATGCATGGGTTTTCAGGTATATACATTAAGTTGAACCTTTGGCACTAGGAATCAGGGCATTTTGTCACATAGCATTAACACATATTAGAAAATTGTGTAGTGTCAAAGGGATAGAACCACCAGCTTTCAAGCAATGTTGTCAACTAGGCAATAAAATGTTCTACTGAATGTTTCTTCTTTGTCTAATTACTGCGTACACTGGTAGCAACTTTGAAATGAGAAAAGGAGCTTGTACTCCTTTCATTTTCTGTTTAGAACAAAACAGAAAACAAACTGAAACGTAAGCCCTGTTATACATTAACAATTTTAAAGAACATCAATTATACAAGAAAAAGACTAAGAACAAAAAGAGTGTTTACAGATACCAGACGTAACAGTGAGTGGTCAGTAGACCCTCACAGGGCTTTGCGGTGGTACTCAGCCGAAGCCACTTTGTAATCACTGGCAGTAAACAGAGATGCAGCATTCTTTGCCAGATATTTTAGGAAATCATGCAAATAGCCCAACAATAATGCAAGGCTCTTCTCATCAAGGGGTGTATATGCCAACATTGCTCCGATTCTTACAAATAATCTCAGTAGGTGTGGGGCTCCATAAACCTGGGACATTGGAGCATCAGGGTGAGCCAAGAGGATTTCTGCATACTGGGGCCTCTCAAATTTGTAGAGCAGCTGAGTGCCCAACATCACATTGAAATATTCTTTTATTCCTGCCACAACTTCATTAACTGCGTATTCCTTATTATCAACATTTCCCTGCGACTTTTTGCAATTTGCATACTCTTCCAGAATGGCATCTACATTTTTCTTAGCAGGGAGCTGAAAGAGCTGCTTCTGCCTGGTAACTAAGTCCCAGTCCTCAACAAGCCATGGTTTTAATTCTTCAGGAATCTTCACTTTAACTTCCATTCTATTCTTAAAGGCCTCCTCACTTTCAACAGTAGGATCAGCCCGGGCCCTTTTCTTCCGAGGTGGCTGGGGTGCTTCACTGGTACTGCCACCATCTCCATTTCCAGGAGTCTTCTGCTTGTTCTTTCTCGTCTTCCTCACAGATCCTGAAGGGGGGTTCTCTGCAGAGCGACCCCCCCATCGGCCTGGGAGAGCCGGTTCCAGATTCTTCTGCTGTGGACCAGCAGTCTTCTTTCCTGAGGAGGCCCCTCTCATCTTACTTCTCTGCATATTGCTTCTAGTTGGTTTTTTAAAGTTTTCTTCTTCTGCAGATTGCTGTCCACGAGTTTGAGAACCCTGCTTTCTGGAACTCATTCAACCCTGTTTTTATTCCAACCACTGTAATATATAAAGAATTTTACTTGGTTGTTTTCTGTCATGACCTTTAACATACACTGCTTCATAAAGGCTCATCAAAGTAAAACATAAGCTGTTCTCTTGGAATTTGGATTTCAAATCCTAGTTCAGGATAATTTGTAAGTGACTTACTACCTCTACCCTCACTTTGATCCTCACTATCAACCACTACTCTCACCCCATCTGATCACTCATCAGACTTGCCCGTAAGTTAGTTTTTTGGTACCGCTCAAAAGACAGGAATATAATTTTAGGGAAAGAATGAATTAAATGGGAAAGAAACTGCAGAAGGCAGAATTGAAATTAAAGGCTCTGAACAAGAGAAATTACAAGATGAAATGAGAAAGATTAGTTGACTGGAGGCAAAATGACTAAGAGTAAATACTTTTGTAGGAATCCAGGTAGGCCTGACTTGGGGTGCTGACAGAGTCAAGAGAAACCAAATATAGAACTTGGTAAATGAAGAGGGAGGAGTCAAAGGTGGCTTTGCAATTTTAAGCCTGGGTAATTAATGAATTAATAAAAACACTGATTTTAATGGTTAGTTTAGAATTA
This sequence comes from Taxidea taxus jeffersonii, assembly GCA_003697995.1. Lineage (NCBI taxonomy): Eukaryota > Metazoa > Chordata > Mammalia > Carnivora > Mustelidae > Taxidea > Taxidea taxus. Next base: position 22,991 of record ML097484.1, read on the forward strand.
GCAATAAAGTAATAGGAAATAATTCATCCACTCAATGAGTCATCATACATTAATACATATCTGCTTTGGGACAGATACTATGCTAGATACTAGTGATTGAAGTATCTAAAGTGGCAATTAAAAAACTAGGTTAATACAATGAGTTATATGCAGAGTACTTTGGAGCAAATAAATGGCATGACACCACTTTTAGTATTAGCTTGTTGGAGGAGGTGATAATTCAGTGAGGGAGAGGTCAGTGATGACTCCAGGTTTTGAGAATGGGTGATTAAGGCACTAGTATTATCACCAAATGAGACTGCATCTAAAGGAGGAGGAAGTCGATTAGAGAGGAAAGAAGTTCAGTAGTGGATCTACTAAGTGTGAGGTATACAGTTAGACATTTAACTTAATCATCAAAATCATTCACGGAGAGAAGGGGAAGAAAACTGAACCAAAGTATGAAATTCTGGAAAAAACTAAAAGGAATGATTAAGGGGTGAGCAGAGAGACCAAAAACCAAACAAAAATGGTCAGAGCAGCCAAAGAAGATTAGGTGAATGCTACCTGGGAAGCCAAAGAAGTTGAGAGTTTTAAGAAGGGCAAGGGGTAATATATAGTATAAAATGTAGTAGAGACAACTAGTAAGATAAAGATGAAAAGATAGTATTCTAGGATTCTTACAGTGTGACAGATGATAAGTAATTTTTTTGACTTACATAATCCTCTTCCTTCTTTCCCTTTCAAGAACTCCTAGTGTTTTCCCAGATGGAACCACCTAGATCTCCTGGAATGGTCTGGAAGGATGAAGTTGGAGAGACAACCTAGAAAGGAAAACAGATTATCTGCAATGAAGATGAAACTTCTGTGAAATAACAAAGAAAAAAAATTTAGTTTTTTGACCATGTGGTTTACAACTGCATTTATCAGAGAAAATATATGAGTTCTGCTGTTAGACATACTTCTACTTCAATTAGACTGCCATTTATAACTGTGAGGACTTGGGCAAGATATGCAAGCTCTCTTAGCCTCTTTTACTCATCTAATGAGGCCAAATTATCCCTTGACTTCACAGGTTGTTCTTAAGAATTTCATAAATGAGACCTGGCTAAATAGCTAGCATAGTATCTTGCAGGAATACATGTGAATATGGGTATAAAGATGTTCACTGCAGTGGTGTTCTTAATACCTAAGAACTGGAAACACCTCAACATTCATCAGTAGGGAAATGGGAACATAGATTCTGTATGCACACTACAGAACATTCAAATGAATTAAGCAGAGAACCATGTATGAATACAGAAAGATGTTCAATGCTACATTATTAGGTAAATAGGCATAACGCTTAATAGGTACAATAGGATCCTGGAGAGAGCGCACAGGCCAAGAAATAACATCAGTCCTGTACAATTCTTATGTACAGTGTGATCAAATTCCCATTTTAAACTGATATGTATAAATGCATAGGAAAAGTATCCAGATGAATCAGTACCACTGTTAAAATCGGGGTAACCTCTGGGAAAAAATGATGATGGTAGATCAGCCTTAAACCAGGTTTCTCTGGTAACTATTAATTTCACCCACATAAAAGGCCCTCGGCCAATCCCTAGCCCTTAAAATAATGTGAGCAGGTGTCAAGGAAGCCCTGAGGGGAAAAATAAGAGGCAAGAAATGCTGGACAACTAGGGCCTTGAATCAGGGAAACCAGTTATTGGGAAGACAGGCCTGAGTACCAGGGTTTTCACTAAGCAAATGATACCCTCTCACTAAAAGGACACAAAGATCTGAGTAAAAAAATAAAGGGCAAAGGTGGTCCTCAGAGAGCACCAAATCTGTGAATACGGTTACTGACCCTGTGGGAATCAGAAACCTGCCTGAGGGATAAACAGACACATCCTGTGAAGGATCAGACAGTGGCCACTGTGTCATGGCATTACACTGCAAGCTATTGAGCTTACAAAAAGGATGTTTCTAAACAAACATTGTGCCCAGGACAGAGGGGACAAAGTATCTGAGGGTATCAGAGAATTTAGTTAAGTAATTTGCTTGAAATTCAGAAAACCCACCTCAGAGTTAATATAGTACAGAGCTTCCACAAAACAAGGGGGATAGTTAAAATACCAACTAAAGAAAGCAAGATGGCTCAGTGCCAGCCAGACTGTGTGAAACAGAAGTGAGGCCAGGCAGGATGGAAGTATTTTAGAAGTCTCACAGTCATCAGCAATTCCTTACTGAGGAAGAACTTTAAAATGATAGCTGAACCTACCGTACATTCCTGGCATTGACCACATATATTCATTCATAGGAAAACTACAAAAAGGAATTCTACCTGGTTCTAATTAACTGGGTGGGTTCTGTCATTCTCTACAAATTCTTCCCCTCATATAGTCTCAATGAAATATCTGACATTTTACAGAAGAATACCTGTACCACGAGTCAAGGTTTGTGACTGTTGGATAAAACCACAGAAACAGCCTTTATATTAGCTGTCTCAGTTCCTTTATTTTCACCTAAGTATCCTACAGATCAAACAAGCAACTATTATTATCTGGAAGTCAGAAACCAGACATGAAAAGAAGGGAGTATCTACCTTTTGGTGTCTGGCTCCTACTATTAAGTTTCTGGATAGCTTTCCATTCTGTACCTCCCTTCCCAGCTTAACACTGCTCCATGATCAATGACAGATGTGCTGTGCACATTCATTTAAAAAGTTTGTACTACAGATTACTTAATTTGGGGCTATTTTAAACTGAGTTCCCCAGTTTGTCTTGAGTTTCAGGCTTTACTAGTGTTTACTGGCTTAGTACACCCACTCTTTGCTCCATCATGCTCTCTCCATTGTCTCCATCTAAATACTACATAAGTCTTCTTTCCTCCTCAAATCTCCAACTCTAGGGGTGTCTGGGTGGCTCAGTGGGTTAAGCCTCTGCCTTCGGCTCCGGTCATGATCCCAGGGTCCTAGGATCGAGCCCCACATCGGGCTCTCTGCTCCGCGGAGAGCCTGCTTCCTCCTTGCTCTCCCTGCCTGCCTCTCTTGCCTACTTGTAATCTCTGTCAAACAAATAAAAAAAAATCTTTAAAAAGTCTCCAACTCTAGTCCATGTTTCTCTCCCATCTCCAATACCATATGAAGTGGATGTTAGTACTCCAGAATTTAGTATTTAAATGTCTTGTGTTAGTTTTGCTTATAGAACCACACCATTACTCTATTTGCCACAGGTCTTGTGTTATACATATCACATATATCTTGGAGCAACACTTAGGTCCCTCAGGGACACACTGTAGAGAATCAAAGTGAGGAAGTGATTCAATACATGAAGAAAATGGAGGCACAAATTAGGGACAAGTCATCAAATATTTTCCCACTTGTTTTCTACAGGTCAGCTCTAGGGGTAGGTCAGACATTGAGAAAACACATTTGTAGATTTGCCCTGGTTTTCCAAATTTCTGTGTAAATACATATACTGACTGTCAAAATCTCAACCTTCCCTTTTTAAAAATGTGGTATCACAAACTAGTTTTCTTTCCCATATAACACAATATACATATTGAGAGCTGTGTTACTTCATCAAATGGTCCTACCTCAAAATAACCACCCTTAACAGAAAGTGATTTCTCTTCGATTTACCCTGCAGTAACTGTTGCAACATTTTTGTCCTCATTTCCTATTATTTAATACTTCCAGATGCAGATTTAGGGGTCAAGAGGTAGTAACATCACCAAATTACTTCCCCAAGCTGTGCCAGTTTCCAACCTTACTAGGAATGTGTAAAACTATCACTTATACTCTGGTTAGCAGTGGCTAGGTTCATCTACAATATCTGATAAAATGTTTTTTCAGTTTTTATGAGACATTTTAACACTTAAAAAGTGTCTATTGACTATATGGGCTTTGGTCCTGCACCCATTCAGTTGGCTCCTAGTGATTTTAACATCTATAGGAGCTTTTTAAGAAAGATTTTATTTATTTAGAGGAGCCTGGGTGGCTCAGTGGGTTAAAGCCTCTGCCTTCAGCTTCGGTCATGAATGATCCCAGGGTCCTGGGACTGAGCCCCACATCAGGCTCTCTGCTTAGCAGGGAGCCTGCTTCCCCCCCCCCCCCCCGCCACCTGCCTCTCTGCCTATTTGTGATCTCTGCCTATCAAATAAATAAATGAAGTATTAAAAAAACACAACACTTATGACTATTGTGAATGGTGCCTTGTTTTTACTTCTGCATTTATTCAAATATATGATGCATCCCAATTTCAGAGACATTAAAACGTGGGAAAATGTGTGTCTTTTTAAGATTTTATTTATTTGACAGAGAGAGAGATCACAAGTAGGCAGAGAGGCAGGGGGAAGCAGGCTCCCCACCGAGCAGACAGCTCAATGCAGGACTCGATCCCAGAACCCTGGGATCATGACCTGAGCCGAAGGCAGAGGCTTTAACCCACTGAGCCACCCAGGTGCCCGGGAGCTCTTTATATATCAAGAGTTGTCATTCTGGGGCAAATATTTCCCCTAGTGTCCTTTTATAGTGCCTGATGTTAAGATTTTAGAGTTTTACATAGTGAAACGTTAGCTTTCCTTTCCACTGTTAAAAGATGTCATTTTAATGGAGGCTTTATATTTTCTTAATCCTTCCAGAATTTGCTAAGTTACGAACTTACAAACAGAAAATCTGCATTATTTTTCCCAAGTAGTTAATACTGTGGCATCACTTATGGGTAATCTTTCCTTTACATAGGTGTAAATTCCAAAATACATAAAAATGAGGGAATTTCCCCTTTTCCTCCCCTCCCTAATCCCAGAATAACTGTGTAAGCTTTCAAATCTTATGTGCATAGTCACACAAATACACAACCTTTAAAACTAAATATGTATTTTATATCTGATTTGGCAAATGTGAGACATATTGCCCCCCACCTTTTCTCACTTTGTCATGGGCATCTTTTTGTCCACACACACCTAGCTCATTCTTTTTAATATTCACATTACCCTATAATCTCTATGTGGCAGAATTTAACCAGTCCTTTATTAACTTTTAAGTTGTTCCCAATACTTCATTATTACAGAAACACTGTAAGAGTCGTAAGTGTACAGATATATTAGAGCATTAGGGATTTCAGGACTATTCTCAGAAGTGGAACTGTTCAAAGGATTGGTGTACTTTTAACTTTGAAGAGACAGAGGCAAATTCAACTTGTAAAGAACCACTTCAATTTGTACTCCCAGCAAAAATTGTTAAAGTTCGTTCACCTACACCTTGAACAACAGGGGATAAACGTCTTTTGGAATTTTTTTTTTTTTTGCTTATCTAGTATGTAGTCTATCATTGAGCATCTTTCACACATCCAGTGTATGTTTTTCTTATGTGAATATTTTTGTTTCTATACTAGATTGTTTGCTTCCTTTACTGATTTCTAATTATTAAATCCTAAGTATTCTTGCATATGTTGGAAACATTTTTTCCAAACTCATTTTCCTTCTCTGGGTCTCTATGTGTGTATGTATAAAATCACACAGAAAAATATGTTCTTTTCCTTTGTGAACTTGGCATTTATGTCACACCTAGGGAAAATGCTCCCAAATCAATATTCTACAGATGATTTCCTATATTTCTTGGTATTTCTATAGTTTCTTCCAAATATGTAACTTTTCCTAATATTACTTATTAAAGAGGTCATCCTTTCCACACTGATCCGAAATGCTATTATAGAACATTCTAAATTCCTAGATGTGCATGGGTCTTTTAAGGTACTCTCTTCCCAAAGATTTGATTATTCAATTGTTAAATGTTATCACTATTTCTAGATCACCTGTTCTGTCACAGTGGTATCTGTTTTCACACCAGCATCACACTGGTTTAATTATCATAAAGACATAAATGTTGCCCTAGAATAACACTTGTGAACGGTTTCCAAGGATGTTTGATGTATTACTTAGAGTAACAAACACTGAAGTCAAGGTGGAGGACTATCACTAGTGATTTGTAAAGATAAAATGTGGTTTACCCATAATATGGATTATCATGCTAGTCAAAACAGCCACTGTGAAAGGATCAAATAGAACTCTAAAACAATACCTATAGTGTGATACCATATTTATGTAAAAGAAAACACTATATATATATATATATATATATATATATATCCATGTATGTTTTAAACAGGTACTTAATTTAGAGATCTAGAAGGAAACAGAACTGAGAATAGTGATTAATTGGAGAAAGTAAGAGAACTGGAGGTGAAGAAATAGAAACCTGAGCCTACTCCATAGTATTTAAACCTTTTCATTATAAGGACAATATATTCACCTATCAGTTATGAAACTAAAAATCTGTCTTAAAATACACATATTTAAATTCAATGATTTTTTAAATCTATTCTTATCCTTAGATCTCACACAGCTGGACTTTTTAGTAAATTATTACTGTGTATAATACATTTTGTAGGCATACCATTCAGACTGGTTTCCCTTCCCCCTTCTAGGTTCTACCCATTCTTGGAGGCACAGGTCAAGGTCCTTTTCCTCTTTGAGGCTTTCTTCATTTCAGGGTACCCTGGACCTTGCCTTCTGAGCTCTTACTGGCCTAACAGCCCATCTCCCTCCCTTTTGCTCTTAATCATTCTCCAAATGGCCTCCTGTAAAGGAGTTTTGTGCCTACACATCTACTACATCTTTTCTACCAGTGCAGCGCCCTCCTCTGCATCCCAGCTTTCAGAAGAGAAAAAAAAAATTAGAAGAAAAATACAGTGATTCCATGGGAAAATGAACCTTTCAAGTCACTAAAAAAACCTTCTTTCATCCCCTCATGCAAGTGATGGGCCATTTCGGAACGCAGACTCCAAGGCTAACATTTTGGTATGATGTGTCACAAATCAAGTGTGAACAACATCTCCTATGGTTTGTTGGAATAAACCTTTAAATACACATATACCATGGCAGTTACATTTATATCCATTCTCTTCTGGATCTTGGAACACTTCCTTTATGTTTAACATATTTTTGAGTCTGAGACAAAGGAGGAATGACACAAAAGCTGTTAGCAGACTGAATATGGTTATGATTTCCTAGTTAAAATTATAGCACCTGGAAATTCTCCTGTAAATAAGTATGATCAATATACTCACTATCTTTCTAGATTGTTAGGACAACCAGAAGTCTTAATTTCAGAATTCAGTTCTAGAGGTAACTGCTGCTTCTGGAAAATCAGGAAAGAAACCAACAGCATTTTTTTTTTACATTTCCAAACAGAAGAATCCACTGCTTTTAGAAGTTTAAGAGTGCATGTGTGGGTAAACCATGATGTACCAGAAGGACTAACAGAACCATAATTATTACTAAGGCAAACACTTATATGTACCATGCACTGTCCCTTCAAAAATCCTACGAAGTAGGAATTATTACCATCTTTATTTTACACATGAGGAAATTTAGGGACATAGGTAAGTACCTTGCTCAGGATCACACAGCAAGTGGCAGAGACAGAATTCAAATTAAGGAAGTCAGTATTTGCTTTCAAGCACTAAATTATGCTGTACATGAGATGCCATGAAGGTTTTAAAAAAGAATTTTATACACACACACACATACATATAAATATATGGAACTAACCCTAGGGTATCAACTGTATTATCTTTTATCAAAGAATGTAAGATTATACAGTCCTCTGTTTGGGCACTTGCTACACTGGAAGCATCCATCCTTTTCTTCTTAGAATTTAGAGTGCTTTCCCAGATAGGTGCTTATTAATCTTCAAAATATTCCTGGACAGTTAGGAAGGTTATGTGGAATTATCTTGCTTGTGAACTGAGGCCAGGAGAAGGGAGGCACTTACCCAGATTCTGTAATCAGGGATGGTTCTGCAATCAGGATCAGATCTTCTGATCCTTACAGTACAGCAAACTTAGCTTTTCTGATGATGGCCTGGAAGGTCAAAGAAGGGGACAGAAAAGGACATAACGTAAAAAAAGATATGAGATCCTTTTTTTTCCTCCACCAACCAATTCATTTTATCACACACAAAGGACACCACGCCTGATAAATAATGTACAAATGTTTCTTTTTCCTTTCTTGTGGTTATATTTTCAAAATGACTTTACTGTACGTTTATCTTTATTTCTGATAAAGTAACTGTCTTTTTTATAGTTCTTATGAAAGATAATTCCAATGAATAAAAATGTAGAAGAAAGAGTATTATAAACCTATACCAATCACCCAGCTTCAACAATTACCAACTGAAGGCCATCTTGTTTCATCTATAACCCCACCCACTTCTCCCCCCCCACTCTGATTTTTTTAAGCACTAGGAATAGCTGATTTTCTGCATTTTATTATGGAAAATGTCAAACATATACCAAGGAAGACGTAATAATATAAGGAACCCCGAATGCCCCATCACTCAGCTCAATTATTAACTTAGGGCCAGTTTTGTTTCATCTATGTCCCTCCCCACTTTCCCCTACCGCTGAGATTATTTTGAAGCAAATTCCAGTCATTAACGTATCTGAAGTCATTCCCATTTTATTACTTAATCCGCAAATATTTTCCTATGTACCTCTACAACATAAATTTGAAAATGTAACCATTAATGCCATTATAACGTGTAACAAATCGACATCAATTCCTTAAAAAAATAACAAATCCGTCTTCAAATTTTCCCGATGCATCTTAAGCAGCTTTTTTTTTTAAGTTGGTGTGTTCGAATCAGGATCCAAACAAGGCCTACTGATCGCATGTGGTTCATCTCCTGATCGCTCTCGTTCTCCATCTCCCCCCGCACGCCCCCCCGGGCCGGGTGAAGGGGATGAAATGTAGAGTTGTATTACTCACAAA
>RCUC01107363.1:0-60741 GCA_003697995.1 Taxidea taxus jeffersonii
AAAAAAAAAAAAAGCTGAGTTTTACCTAAGCTATAGCCACAGGCACTTGGTACAATCCCCACTGAGTAATTAGGAACATGTGGGACTCCCAGGGGGATGACCACTGTCTTGTAGAAGCCCCAAGCTTTCTTGTAGAAGCTTTCTTGGCCCCCTCCTAAGGTAGTATCTGCATGTGGATGACAACTACAAGGCTTTTGGCAAATTTTTGTTAAAACAAGCTAAGAGTTTTAAGACTATAATACACAGACCATGAATCAAGGGGAAAAGTGAAGATAAAAAGCAAAACTCTTTGGTTAGTAAGGATCAGAGCTCTCATAGTCTAGAATTAACAGTGCTGAAATGCCCAGTCTCAAAGCAATGGGAACAGCTAGGTTTGCTCTGAGCAGTCTGTTCCTTGGCTTCAAATAATTGTATGAATACTGAACAATTTGGACACAGTTAAGGACCTTAGAATTATTATGGATTCTGACGATACCTGAAGATTTCAAATTCACCTATAAAATATGTTGCTGCTGCAGAAAAACATCCTAACTTGCTGAATAAAACAGCTTATCTGAAAAACCAAAGAACTACTCCTCAGAGTTTCTGTAAACTTGGAACCAGATAATCAGAATATTTGGGAGAATGTAACTTCTTAGGAATCAGAGGACATGTATGGCTGTATAGGTTGAGAGATAACTCCCAGTTTAGGAGTTTCTGAGGTAAATTTACCAAATCTATAAAAAGATTTTAAGAAGTGGCTACTATATGAAATAATCCAGTGAGCTGGCATACCAAACCTTACATCTCAACCCTGTAACTTGTGAATAAGCCTATAGTCTGACAGAGTCAACTGAGCTTTATTAAGCATATTGGAGACACGTTGCCTAAGCAATGGTGAAACCACTGTGTTGTTTCTGCTGAATGCGAATAATGAAACGTAGGTGAACTTACTGGATTGAAACTTGGTGAGTATTTTAAAAATCATAGCAAGTGACAGGGAGTGGGCTAGGGATGTCTTAGAACTCAGAATGTAATGATACTTGCTTAAAAAAAAACTATAAAAAACAAAAAACCCAAACAAACAAACACAAGATGCCGAGAGAGAGAGACATACATGGAACTCTGTTCATTCATTCATGCTTCTAGTGGGCATGTGTTTGTAATCACTGTTTGCCATGGTTCTTGCACTCAACAAGTAAGAAGGCAGATCCCCAAAATTACGTATCACCCTCCCATTATTTACATTTTGCTTTTATTTCTATTACCAACAAATGCTGAAAACCAATAACTCTTTCTAGCGCTATGTGATACTAGGTTCAGCAGTTAAATAGACAACACTTTTCTGGCTAACATGGTAATTTTTTCTGAACATAATAGCAATGAGATCCCTGGAAGGAAAGCAATAGTCAGTAATGGATCAGTGTTGCTCTCAATACTCCCAACAAAGTTGCTCTCATACTCCAAAGAAAATACAAAAAGAATGGAGTCTTGTGTTCATTGCTTTTACGGCTTTAATGTCATATCATAAAAAAAAGAGGCTTGGATAGGATGGTCTTAGCACTTAAATGTGGAAGAACAGACTGATCAGACCCGTATTCTATTTCTTAAGTTCAACAGAAAACAGCAGTAAACTGTATACCCCAAAGCATTTCACTTTAAGAGAGGAACTGTTGATTGAATTCTTATCTCTGAACATCCAGTCAGCTTAAATTTTATGTCAAACTACAAATTGTCATTGACGCCTATCATCAACATAGAGCTTTTCTACCAAAAAGCCACTTTCCCCGGTGTGAATTCATCTCCTTCTTCTCAGCAAAACTTCAAATATGTTTTCAAATGTGCAATATTCAATGCCTCTCATAAACACCAAGAAAACCCCAAAAGAATTTCACTTCTAAGTGTAGCTAATGTAGGGATGAATCAGATTTCTAAGTGAGTCTCTGAAACATTCTTACGAAAAGTGTGACCAGTCTGCAGAATGAGACTGTAGACTTGCACATAATGAAAGTCCAGTCCTGCACTTGCAAAATGTGGAAGGTGCTAAAGTTATCAGCTACAACTTACAAAAGAAAGAAAGAAAGAGAGAGAGAAAGGAAGAAGAAAGAAGGAAAGAAAGAGCAGATGAGAGAAAACTTCTGGAACCTATTGCTGTGTCATCTAATCTACACTATTTCTTTTTTTTTTAAAAGATTTTATTTATTTATTTGACAGAGATCACAAGTAGGCAGAGAGGCAGGCACAGAGAGAGGGGGAGGCAGGCTCCCCGCCGAGCAGAGAGCCCGATGTGGGGCTCGATCCCAGGACCCTGGGATCACGACCTGAGCCGAAGGCAGAGGCTTTAACCCACTGAGCCACCCAGGCGCCCCTAATCTACATTATTTCTATAAACATGTTTAGAAATGGCTTAAAGGAGAGTACTTTGGACTTGGAATCAGCTCTAGTTTCTAGTCTTTGCTAATTTTGAAAAGCCACATACCCATCTATTTCTTTCTAGTTTGTTCTTTTAACCCAGCTCACTTCAAGTATCATTCACCACAGACCAATAGATGTGATCCATGATGTATGAAAAAACAGCCCCTCCTTATTCTCTCTTGCTCCCAACATGTTCCCATTTCTAATCTTGACCCACTTAGGTCTAGAAACTAGGCATGATTTATCTTTAATAATACTGATTCTGCAGCTCTAAACTTTGCTGTTTGTAACTGGGTCACTTTGTGTATTTTGAACTTTCCCTCAAGGACCCTTAGACTATCCTGTTTGTTTTTGCAGTAAACAACCTTGGAGAGAATCTCCTGACCAAGTAAAAACTTGAAGGCCAAAATGCTAGCTTGAACTGGTGCCTGCCTAGTCCCCTGGGTTATGTGAGGGATACAAAGGAATTCAATTTTCTCTGTAAAATAAGAGGATGACCCAGATGAGTGCCATGGTGACTTCCTACCCTTTTGCTACAAAAAATCATTTTTTAAAATTATATGACTGACTAAATATTAATGTCATAGGAACATACAATCTTTCTAAATTGTTCATATTTTAAATTCCACGTATTTTACTTGTGAATAACACTTAGTGGAAAAGATGAGATTTATTTATTATGCACAAGAAGTAAAACCATTTGTTTACTTAATTATGTGGGATGAAATAAAATCTAGTAACTTATATACGTCATGGAAATCACTGACTTCTTAATACTTGGAAAGCCTTTTACCTCTAGGAAAAGGGGAAAGATTTCTTACCTCCTCTTCCCAACCAAGCAAACTCCCTTGGGGAGAGAACTACCAAACTTGTACTTCCCACCTTTTCCTTTTCTTTCACCCATTTCATAGCTTCTCTCTTGGGGGATTATGGGATTTTTACTCGTTAGTCTAATGCCTCTATTATGACAGTTTTTACTATTGGGCACACTTACTAGGTCTTTAAGATTTGGTGTCAACTGGTTTTCTTCTTTTACTTCCTACCATATTTTATATGAAAGCATTTTCAATTTCAATAAGAGAAGACCTTAGAGACTGTCAAGACCTGAAGGCTACTAAATTAGTGGTTTGGGTCACTGGGTAGAAGTTGATTAAACCCCTGACGAGAAGGTGTAAAATTGTATAAGCATAGGTATGAAAACTTGTAAGTAGGAATCAAGCATTAAAAAGATTATCCTTGTGAGTGTCTTCAATAACTAGTGTGTTTATTTCTCTTTCTCCAGCTAGTGGAAATCATCTTCCCAGAATTCCAACATTAACAGACTAATTCAAGTTCATGTGTTAATATGTGATCCTTTGTGGGATAAACAGTTCGGTTGATGCAGCCTCCTAGGATGCTCTGATATCTACATGTTGGTTCCTTAGGGATAAGTATTTAGGTCATAAAGTGGCCCAACTTATCGGCAATATCACTTCCTAACATCTGTTTTTCTTTCCTCAAATTCGCTTTATAACAAATGTAATACTGTGTACCAGATGCCAACAGTGGCCTCATTCACCTAATACTCACCTAACCTAAACCAACTGCCTACCTTGAATTTCCAGCACCATGGTACCAACTCCTATTTGTTCCAGTATCTACATAATTGCCTGAGTCCTTCCTTTTGTGACTTAGCTGAGTAGAGACAGAAGCAAAACAGAAACGAAACATGAGTATCTACTAAAAAATGTGGTACTAGAGACATTGTCTTTTCACGTATACAGCAACATCAATTCTTCTCTACTCTTTGTCCTGGTAAAATTTTCATGCCTAGGACAGTGTCATTCCTGTGACAATACCCATTAAATTTGTGTAGTACTTTACTATTACAAATATATTTCATATCTATATTTTATTTAATCTCCTAGGTACATGGATAAGTTCAGTCTCCTAGGTAACTTATTCTGCCACATTTAAGACATTGACAAATACATACATATATTTCAGTGTAACATTCATTATGGCTAATGTCCTAACTCTGGGTAATGTCAATTGGTGTGACCTCAGAGAGTTGGCTCAAGACAAATTTTTATTCAATTCAGTCAGTATTTATTCTCCCAATTCTCCACCAGTATGTCAATAGGTAGCAATTACAGGTAAGCAAAGCTCAGTTCAGAGCAATAACATTGTTCAAAAATGGTACAGTCTGCCTCAAAAAGCAGAGAGCTCATTACTACTAGAGGGCTGGTTGATTCTGCAGAGCAATTGTAGAGGACACTCTTGCATTAGATATTGGCATGGTTTAGATGACCCCTTTAGACCCTAAATCTTTAAGCCCGTGAAACTAATTTTTCTACCTATTTAGCCTGTGGCCTATTATTCATCACCTGTATGAACGGTTTCTATGTAAAGGCCCAACATTTTGTTCTATTTCTTTTTTTAAAGTTGTTTTATGTTAATTCAAGTATAGTTAATATACAGCATTATATTAGTTTCAGGTGTACAATATAGTGACTCAACAATTATGTGCATTACTCAGTGTTCATCGTGATAAGTCTACTCTTTAAACCCAATCACCTATTTCACCCATCCTCCCACTCAAAAGGCCCACCATTTTATAATCCAATCCAACTCTTTCTTTTTTTTTTTTTTAAAGATTTTATTCATTTATTTGACAGATAGAGATCACAAGCAGGCAGAGAGGCAGGCAGAGAGAGAGGAGGAAGCAGGCTCCCTGCTGAGCAGAGAGCCCGATGCGGGGCTCGATCTCAGGACCCTGAGATCATGACCTGGGCCGAAGGCAGAGGCTTTAACCCACTGAACCACCCAGGCACCCCCCAATCCAATTCTTTCTAATCCAAAGGCCCACCATTGTCTAGAATTTGATTTCTAGACTAAATTGTTGGTTTTCTGATCCCATGAACATGCAACCATTCAAGAGCTACCTCCTGCATTTTGTATTTCGGCTTTGAGTACAAATTGATAAACATCATGTATCTGTGTATGACTTCTGAATATACATATCGTAACATGTTTCTCTTATCTCCAAAAAAAAAAGCAAGAAAAGAAACCTGTGTTAACAGTTAGAATGGCCAAAATCAACGAGACAGTAAACAACAAGTGTTGGAGAGGATGTGGAGAAAGGGGAAGCCTCTCACACTGTCTGTGGGAATGCAAGTTGGTGCAGCCACTTTGGAAAACAGTGTGGAGATTCCTTAAGAAATTAAAAATAGAGCTTCCTTATGACCCTGCAATTGCATGACTGGGTATTTACCCCAAAGATACAGATGTCATGAAAAGAAGGGCCATCTGTACCCCAATGTTCATAGCAGTAATGGCCACAGTCGCCAAACTGTGGAAAGAACCAAGATGTCTTTCAACGGACAGATGGATAAGGAAGATGTGGTCCATATATATAATGGAGTCTTATGCAGGCATCAGAAAGGATAAATACCCAACTTTTGCTTCAACATGGATGGGACTGGAGGAGATTATGCTGAGTGAAATAAGTCAAGCAGAGAGAGTCAATTATCATATGGTTTCACTTACTTGTGGAGCATAAGGAATAACATGGAGGACATTAGGAGAAGGAAAGGAAAAGTGAATTGGGGAAAATCAGAGGGGGAGATGAACCATGAGAGACTGTGGACTCTGAGAAACAAACTGAGGGTTTTGGAGGGGAGAGGTTTGGGTGAGCCTGGTGGTGGGTATTAAGGAGGGCAGGTATTGCATGGAGCACTGGGTGTGGTGCATAAACAATGAATCTTGGAACACGGAAAAAATTAAATTAAATTAAAAAAGAAAGCTGTGTTAGTCAAGGCAAGTTGTAACAAAGTTTGCAATTTTTAATTCATAAATTATTTACCTAAAAATTTTGTCTTTTATATACAGGAATGATAGCAATAACCTTCCATCTGTCAGGATCTGTCAGACCTGTTTAGCCTGTTTAGCCCACCGATTTCTAGGAACAGGTAGTACTTGCCTGTCAGCTCAGCACCACAAAAAGCCCTGGGGTACATATATATAATGGAATATTACTCAGCCATCAGAAATAATGAATACCTGCCATTTGCAATGACATAGATGGAACTGGAGGGGATTATGTTAAGTAAGTCAAGCAGATAGACAGTTATCGTATGGTTTCACTCATATGTGGAACATAAGCAATAGTGTGGAGGATCACAGCGGGAGGGAGGAAAATCCAAAGGGGGAGAAATCAGAGAGGGAGAGAACCATGAGAGACTGTGGACTTTGGGAAACAGTCTGAGGGTTTCAGTGGGGAGGGGGTGGGAGGAGGAAGTAACAGGGTGATGGGTATTAAGGAGGGCATGTGCTGTGATGAACACTGGGTGTTATATTTATCTAATGAATCACTGAACACTACAACAAAAACTAACGTACTGAACAGTGGCTAAGTGGACATAACAAAAATAAAATAAAATAAAGCTCTGGGGTTAAATGAACCTATTTTCTAGGAGAGAAGATATTTTAAGGGATGCTATACAAGAGCTCTAAATTCAGATTGAAGTGAACATTTATGGTAAATTCACACTGGCCAGACCTTTTCAACACTCCCTCATTCTTCACACTCAGAGGAATACCCCATAGCATGTTGCTGTCAGACTTGCCCTCACCCTACAGCCAGCCCTTCTGGCTATAGTAACAGGAGTATGGCTCAAAATCTTCTAGGATGCCTACTTGATCTATGATCAAACAATGCATCCTTGTTATGCCCAGCATGGAGAGTACCTCCTTTGCTGTTGCTGCCCCCTCTCCACCCAGGATTTCTCTCCAGTTCTCTTTCTTCCTATTGAAATAGGCAAAGGGAACAAACCAGCAAGTCTACCACATAAATCAGTGGTGCACGAACTTCTGTATTCATTAAAATGACCTGGAGAGCTTTTTAAAACACACATGGTGGGAACCCACCTCATGAGTTTCTGATTCAGTAGGTCTGGAGTGGGGGCCCAGTAATTTACATGACTAACAAGTTTTGAAGTGATGATGATGATGATGATGCCAGTCCAGGGATCACACTTGAAAAATCACCAGCATAAGGAGAAATCTGACAATGTAATTAGATTCCTGTCTTGCTCATTGCAGATACCTCCAATCTCTGAGTGAATTTCTTGGGCCCTAGATCTTCTGAGTGAGGAAGTTCTCCTTTTCTTTCTTCAATAGGGTGAATTTCGATAAGGTCACTGATGCATGTTTTCCAGCATTCTGCATCTTTTTCTCTGGTCTTATGCCTGTTTAAGCATAAAACCCTGTGAGTTGCAGAACCTAGTCAGCTGTTTCATAATAGATTCTGCAAAGGGTGTGTATTAGCTTCCTGGGACTGCTATAAAAAAATACCATAAACTTAGACAACAGAAAATATATCATATATCATATTAGAGTTCTGGAGGCTAGAACTCTGAAATAAAGTTGTCAGTGGTGTCATGTTCCCTCTTTTCTAGTCTCATCTAGTTTTTGGTGGTTTGCAGTTTTGGGCCATCTTCATTTTATTTACTCAGGTATAATTAACAAATGAGAATCATACATATTAAAAGTATATGATGTGACAACTTGACTTACCTATACATTGTGAAATAATTACCACAAACAAGCTAATTAACACATCTATGACCTCACATAGTTAGCATTTCATTTGGGTGGTGAGAATAGGATCTAGTCTTCTAGCAAATTTCAAGTATACAATGCAGTATTGTTAACTATGTCATTATACTAAATATTAGATCCTCGGAGTTTATTAATCTTGTAACTGAAAATTTATACATTGTGACCAATATCTCACCATTTCCCTAAGCCCCCTTTCCCCAGTTCCTGGCAACCACCATTCTACTCTGGCTCTGAGTTGAACTTTTTTAGGTTCCACATATAAGTGAGATCAAAAAGGATTTGTCTTTCTGTGTCTAGAATATTTCATTTAGCATTATCACTCCCCCAGGTCCAACCATGTTGTGGCAAATGGCAGGATTCCTTTCCTTATGGCTGGATAATATTCCATCATATGTATATAATTCATTTTCTTTATTTCTTTATTCATCACATGTATTTATTTAGGATGTTTTCATATTTTGGTTATTATAAATAATGCTACATGAACATGGGTATACAGATATCTTTTTGATATATTGATTTCATTCTTTGGGATATATACACAGAAGTGGGATTGCTAGATTATATACTTCTATTTTTAATTGTTTGAGGAAACTCAATACTGCTTTCCATAATGGCTTTATCAATTTGCATTCTCTTGTACAGTGTACAAGGATCCCCTTTTCCCCATACCCCGGCCAACACTTGTTATCTCTTGTCTTTTTAAGAATACCAATCCTAATAATTGTGAAATAATATTTCATGGTGGTTCTGATTTGCATTTCCCTGATGATTACTGATATCGAGCACATTTTAAAAAAATATTTTATTTATTTATTTGACAGAGAGAGAGAGACAGCAAGAGTAGGAACACAAGCAGGGGGAGTGGGAGAGGGAGAAGCAGGCTTCCCCCTGAGTAGGGAGCCCTCGATCCCAGGACCCTGGAATCATGACCTGAGCTGAAGGAGACGCTTAACAACTGAGCCACCCAGGGCCCCAGTTGAGCACATTTTTATATTATTGTTGGCCATGTGAATGTTTTCTTTGGATAAATGTTTATTCAATTCCCTGGCCCATTTTTAAATCAAATTACCTTATTTTTTGCTATTGGGTTGTATGTGTTCCTTATATATATATTAGATCTTTGCAAAGGGAATAAAGATATTCCCTTTGCAAAAATATGGTTTTCTGGGGTGCCTGGCTGGTTCAGTCAGAAGAACATGTGACTCTTGATCTTGGGATTGTGAGTTTGAGTCCCACACTGGGTGTAGAGATTACTAAAAAAGAATAAACAAAAAAAGTTGCTTTTCCCAATCTTCAGATTGCTTTTCATTTAGATGATTGTTCCCTTTGCTGTGCAGATGCTTTTTAGTTTGATGTAGTCCCACTTGTCTATTTTTGCTTTTGTTGTCTTTCCTTTTGGTGTCAAATTCAAAAAACTGTTGCAAAGAACAAAGGTGAGAGTTTTCCCCTATGTTTTCCTATAAGAGTGTCATAGTTTGAGCTCTTAACATTTAAGTCTTTATTTCACTTGAAATAAATATTGTATATGGCATCTGATAAGCGCCCAATTTTATTATTATACATGTGGATATCTTTTTCCCAGCACCAGTTATGAAAGAGACCATTGTGTATTCTTGGTACTGTTGTCAAAGGGGTTGATCATATATGCACAGGTTTATTTCTGGGCTCTCTATTCTGTTCCATTGGTCTATGTATCTGTTTTTAATGGCAATGTCATACTGTTTTGATTACCACAGCTTTATAATATAATTTGAAATCAGGAAATGTGAGCTTACAGCTTTGTTTTTCTTTCTTAAGATTACTTTGTCTATTTAGGGTCTTTTCTGGTTCTGTACATGTTTATGGTTTTTTATTCTATCATATATCTCTCATATCACCAGTCAGCTCCCATGCTGGGCAAAACTGCTCCCAGAACATGGCTGAGAGGCACTGGAGCCAAGACACAGGGACATTTAAGGATCTGTAGTTGGACTGAGTTGGCAGACCTGACTTTGGGGACAAGGATGTGTGTGTCTACCTGCAAATCTCTGGGTGGGCAAGACAACTCCCGAACATGGCTGAGGAGATAGAATAGCATTATAGGGCCACTTGAGGTCCAAAACTGTGACCAGGTTTGGCAGGTTGGTTATCTACAGTACAGGTGGACCTGGGTCCTCCCAGGTCCCTTGGCAAATGTTGCTGGTGGCAGGTTCAAGTCAAAGGGACTATAACTGAATCCACAAGTGGATAGGGCTGTTTCTGTGTTTGTAAGCAAAACCGTGGTCAATGAGCCTGCCACCTGAGCATGGGCGTACCTTCTCAAAATAGCCCTCCTCCAGCTTGGGCTCCACCAGGGTTCTGCAACCTCCTACCTGCATCCCAGCATTCCCACAAAGGGACTTCTGTCTGTGGATGACTATAAAATTATTATTGCTCTGGGAGAATATGAGTGGGAAGCCTCCTATTCTGCCATCTTACTGATGTCCTATTCTTGGCATCTTCTTATAAGGGTACCACTGATAATGGATTAGGGGCCCACTCTGCTCCAGTATGACCACATCTTAACTAATTACATTTGCAATAACCCTATGCCAAATAAGGTCACATTCTGAGTCTCTGGGGGTAAGGACTTCAACATATCTTTTTGTGGGAAACACAACTCAACTCCTAATAGAATGTTTTATAGAAGGTGTTTTTAATCAAGAAGATATATTAGATGTCAAGTCAGCCATTGGTTGAGTGTATCCATGATTAGAAGTCAGTTTTTGATGATGTATTTATTTCAGAGGTTTTACTGAAATGGGGAAAAGAGAAACAAAAAAGGAATATGGAATAAAGAAAGTGATTTGGCAAGGTGTCAGAAGTATTTTCCAGTAGTTTTGAAGAGAGGCATCATTAGATTTTAAGTCTCTTAATATTTCTGAAGTACAACTGAGATAACAAGAATAAATGCACATATTTAAAAGAGCATTTGTTCATTTTTTGGAAATAGTAAATTCAAGATGTGATTTAAAAAAAAAAAATCAAATAATACAAGCAAGTATAAAGAAGTAAATGAAATTATCCATATACTCATTACCAGCTATTCATTGTTATGCCAGAATTTTACACAGTCCGCTTCATACACACACTAGAATTCCCAAACACGTGGACCAAAACAAACAAACAAATGAAAAAACAAAAAAACAAAACCCTGAAGAGTGTGAGCTTATTTTAAACACATATAAATTTCTTAAATCATTAACACTTATTTGTGAACTGAATAAAAGTCTCACAGATATGTACTACTCTTTCAGGTAATTGTAGATACTTATTGATAAATGAATATATACTAATATAAACTATTACTAGAATAGAAATAGCTTTTACAGCTTGCATTTTGTTTTTTAACCAACACTTAACAAGTTACTAATGTAACTATTAACACAGAGTCTGATTCTTTTTGATGTTATAAAGAGAAACCACAAGAGATTCCCCACAAACCCTATGTGAAGGAGATTTTTTTTGTTATTTAACATTATGTTGTGAGAAAATGTAGGCTACAAATACCACTTAATGCTAGGCAGCATAAATTAAATGAAAAAATAATAGGTCTTCTGTTGACATTAAGCATATTATGTCAACTCCATTGTTTGTAAACTGGTAGGTTTTATTACTCACATTCAAATAATGGTGTTGCATCCATAAAGTTTATGACAGAACTCAACAAACATGTCCCTTAATTTTTAATTAAAGCACAGTTGACACACAACATTACATTAGTTTCAGGAGCACAACACAGTGACTCGACAAGTCTATACATTATGCTGTCTCCCCACAAGTGTAGCTACCGTCTGTCTCCATACAACATTACAATACCATTGACTACATTTCCTATGCTGTATATCCCAGTGACTTATTCATGCCACAACTGGAAGCTGGTGTCTCCCACTCCCTTTCATACATTTTGCTCATCTCCTTACTCCTACTCCTCTGGCAACTATGAGTCTATTCTCTGCATTAATGGGTTTCTAGTTTTTTGTTTATCCATTGTTTTGATTTTTTAGATTTCAGATATAAGTGAAATCATATGGTATTTGCCTTTCTTTGACATACTTCATGTAGCTTAATACCCTCTAGGTCCATACTTGTTGAAAATGGCAATATCTCATTCTATTTTATGGGTGAGTAATATTTCACTATGCGAGTGTGTATGTGTGTGTGTGTATACACACACCATATCCTCTTTATCTAATCGTCTATTGATGGACACTTGGCTTGCTTCCTTATTTTGGCTATTGTAAATAATGCAATAATAAATGTAAGGGTGTATATATCTTTACAGATTAGTGTTTTTGTGGGGTTTTGGGGGGAGGTAATTACCCAGGAGTGTGATTATGGTATAATATGGTATTTCTGTATTTAATTTTTTGGAGAAAGCCCCATACTATTTTCTACAGTGGCTGCACCAATTTAAATTCCTACCCACAATGCACAAAATTTCCTTTTTATCTGCATTCTTGCTATTACTTATTATTTCTTGTCTTTTTGATCCTGGTCATTCTAGGTATGTCCCTTAATTGCCAAAGAGAACATTACTTTCTTCACATTTGATCTCATTCATAAATGACTGTCAAAAATGGTTTTAAAGGCTGCAAAAGTTCAAGGATAAGGAAAATTCCTTCACACTGTAACTGGCTTTATATGACCATAAAAGGAATAGCAATGAACAAAGATAGACAAAGCACCTGATTAGAAATCAGGAGATCTGGAATTTAGCCTTGACTCTGCTACTGTGTTCATCTATAATATAAAAGGATTACTCCAATGGGTCCTTAATGGCCTTTCTAGCAATGATACTTTATTGCTTTCAGATTATAAAGTAATGTTTAGCATTTTGTTAACCCAGCTGGTTAGGTTATAGTGTTAGTAAAGAAAGACTTAGGGTTTGTCTTATTTTTTAATGAACTTTTATTTTTGAAAAATCTTAGATTTACAGAAAAGTTGTAGAGTACAGAAAGTTCTCATATACCATTCAATTTCTCTAAATGTTGACATCCTATAATAACCTTGGTTCATTTGGTAGACTTACAGGTTTAAACCATTCATTTTACTGACAAATCATTTAACTGAGTTGCCAAGTATTTACTGGGTACCTACTACCCAGTAGATACCCAGTAAATACCCAGTGCTGGCCACCCTTTTAAGCACTATGTATCAGGAACTCTTGTAGAGGGAGAAGAAGGGTGGGGGAGAGGAATGAATTTCATGCTGTCAAGAAGCTTGCATTATAGAGGCACCTGGGGGCTCCGTGAGTTAAGCCTCTGACTTTGGCTCAGATCATGATCTCAGGGTCCTGGGATCGAGCCCCACATCAAGTGCTCTTCTCAGCCTGCTTCCCCATCCCCCCTGCCTATCTCTCTGCCTACTTGTGATCTCTGTCAAATAAATAAATAAAGTCTTTAAAAAAAAGAAGCTTGGGGACACCTGGGTGGCTCAGTTGGTTAAGCAGCTGCCTTCGGCTCAGGTCATGATCCCAGCATCCTGGGATCGAGTCCCACATCGGGTTCCTTGCTTGGCAGGGAGCCTGCTTCTCCCTCTGCCTCTGCCTGCCACTCTGTCTGCCTGTGCTCTCTCTCTCTCTCTCTCTCTCTCTCTAACAAATAAATAAATAAAATCTTAAAAAAAAAAAGAAGAAGCTTGTGGGGCACCCGGGTGGCTCAGTCGTTAAGCGTCTGCCTTCAACTCAGATCATGATCCCAGGGTCCTGGGATCGAGCCCTGCATCAGGGTCCTTGCCTGCTTTGCAGGGACCCTGCTTCTCCCTCTCCAACTCTCCCTGCTTGTGTTCCCTCTCTTGCTGTAATAAATAAAATCTTTTAAAAAAAGAAGCATGTATTATAGTGAGATAAAATATACAATACTAGATAAATAAATAGTAGATAGATGAAAATATGTGCTAAAGAGAAATGTAAAGGAAGGGAGAAGGAAAGAGGTTGCCAGGAGGTCTTGGGATTGCAATTTTAGATAGTGACAAGGGAGATTCCACTGTTAAGCTGACTTTTAGTTAAGTAAGTAACTAAAGGAAAATAAGGACAACTTTGAAGATATCCATAAGAACAACATTTTAGACAAAAGAAAGAGAAAATGTAGTCTTGGAGTAGGAATATGCCTGATGTGTTTGAGAAACAGCAAGGAGGCCAGTGTATCTAAACTAGAGTGAGATTATATATAAATTTGTAAGCCACTATAATGAGTAATGTGATGAGATGGAGACACTAAGAGCACTTTGGAATGTGCTCTTAAAACCTAGTCAAGAGGGGACAAGCTGATTGATTGTATGAGGAAAAAAGAAATTAAGGAATACTGAGAGTTTAAGTAGGAAAGAGGACAGGAAGGAAAACTTGGGTTTGGCCATGATAAAATTGATTCTTTTATTAGATAGTTGAAATTAAAGCCAATTGCAGCAATTCAGAGCTACACATATGACTCTCATTAGCATATAGATGATATTAAAAGCCATGGGGCTGAGTGAGATTACCTAAGGAGAAAGTTTATACAGAGGATAGATGCTGAACACCAAGAAGAAACAGCCAAATCGGAGGGAAAATAGAGAAGTGTGGTGTTCCAGAAGCAATGTGAAGAAAAGGTTTCAAAGAAAAAAATGATCAACTGTGTCAAATGTTGCTGAGAGATAAAATATAATGAGAACCAAAGATCAACAAATGACTTTGTTGATGTGCACACCTTTGGTGACTTTGCCAAGAAAATTTTTTTCGCTGGAGTTTTTGAGATGAAAGCTTGATAGGAGTGAGTTTAAGAGAGAATAGATATAGAGTAAGTAGAGGCAAGGGTTTAAACAGTTCAAAGAATTGTACTGAAAAGTGAAGCAGAGAAAAAGAGGGTTATGTCAGCATTTTTTTAAGGTGACATATTAGGGAATTAGGTGACATATTAGGTGCTCATCAGAATGATTCAATAGGGAGGGGAAATTGATGATGCATTAAAGAAAGGATATTATTACAGTAATGAAGTCCTTACATAGGCAAGAGTGTTGATATTCAGTGTATAAGTCAGCCTTAGAAAGGAGACAGTTCATCCATATAGACTGGTGAGAATGTGGGCATAGATGCTTATAACTAAGGAGCATGTACATTGTCCCTTCTGACTGTTTTCATCGGCTCAGTGAAATAGAAAGCATGGCCATCAACTAAGAGTGATAATAGGAGAAGTATGAAGGGAGTTTGAAGAATATGGAGAAAGTATAAAATTTCCTTTAGAGAGTGGAGAATAAATTAGGAATATGAGGTCAGACACTGCTGAGGGCCCACCGGAGGTCAGTACCACACATTTAATGTGAGAACAAATAGTATGGTATTTTGTGATGTTCCAACCATATAAAGCTCCTCACTTATGGTTAAATGTGGGATTTGAGTTAGGATTTGGCTTTTGAAATCTATTTAGTTTAGTCCCTCAAGTATAAATATGGATGCAATTATGAATCACCAAACATTTGGTGAAAATCACTGCCATCAGAGAAAGCAATTTCAACAAAAAGAACTAACTCATGAAGAAATCTTTGTGAGGAGATTAAGTCAGTTAACACATACTGAGTGTTAGAATAGATCCTGGCACAGTTATTATTCAAAAATGTTTGCTATTATTATGAGTTTGGAAGGAGATATCAGAAAATCTGTAAAATATGTAAAATTAAGATTCTTGGAGAGATTCAAAGGACTAATACATGCAGAAAATATTGCTATGAAAAAAGAAATAATTTTTAATGTGATATCAGCAAGATGGCAGAATTGGAAGATTTGTATGCTTCTTCCTCTAATAATTCAACAACAATACATGGATGGATTCATTTGGTGAGAAGTCCAGAAAATAATTGGGTCTTTTGTATGCACAGTAACCTCAAAACTAGTCATGTTAAGGCTTTTTTTTTACAATAGATGTTCAATAAATTTTTAATTGTTCTGTTTGGCTTTTGGAACCCATGACACACCAAAAGAAAGGATGGCATCTCACTGGTATGTCTCAGTTCAGTTTCTGTACTGAGAGTGACTTAACACAGAGTTCAGGGGGGCCCAGAAGATAAAGGCCAGTAGGAAAATTTCAGGCATCCCCTTACCATAATCCCTATTCCCAGAATAATGCTATAGGATCATAAGAAAACCCCTTACCTCTCAGCTTCTCCTCGGGGAAGGAAAGAGTTGAACTATACATCAAACATTCCAACTTTTCCAGGGGATGTCCAAAAGACTGGTTTCTCTATCTCCTGCCTCAGAGCACTGACATGTGATTCTCTTAACTCCTGTGAGAAGAAAGGTGGCAGTTGGACCTAATACACAAGCAGTCACCACAGCCAGCCCTGGCTCAGTGCAGAGCAAGCAGGTGAAAAACTCAGATCATAGCTTCTCACTGGGAAGGAAAAGAGTCTGACCATATCACACCAAAAGCATAGGCAAGAAAAGCAAAACAGACAAGTGAGACTACATCAAACTAAAATGGTTCTG
Organism: Taxidea taxus jeffersonii; assembly: GCA_003697995.1. NCBI lineage: Eukaryota > Metazoa > Chordata > Mammalia > Carnivora > Mustelidae > Taxidea > Taxidea taxus. The sequence continues at coordinate 16,475 of RCUC01107363.1, forward strand.
GAACAGCAAAGGAAGAAACTACAGAGAGGAAAAGGTAACCTACAAAATGGGAGAAAATATTTGTAACACATAAATCTATTAAGGAATTAATATCCAAAACATAAGGAATTCCTACAACTCAACAGCAAAAAAGCACATATTTCAATTTAAAAATGGGTAAAGGAATGGCCACAATCTTCAAACTGTGGAAAGGGCAAAGATGCCCTTCAACAGATGAATGGACGAAGAAGATATGGTCCATATATACAATGGAATATTACGCCTCCATCAGAAAGGATGAATACCCAACTTTTGTATCAACATGGACGGGACTGGAGGAGATTATGCTGAGTGAAATAAGTCAAGCAGAGAGAGTCAATTATCATATGGTTTCACTTACTTGTGGAGCATAAGGAATAACATGGAGGACATTGGGAGATGGAGAGGAGAAGTAAGTGGGGGGGGGAATTGGAGGGGGAGAAAAAGCACGAGAGACTGTAGACTCTGAGAAACAAACTAAGGGTTTTGGAGGAGAGGGGTGTGGGGGATGGGTGAGCCTGGTGGTGGGTATTAAGGAGTGCACATAGTGCATGGAGCACTGGGTGTGGAGCATAAACAATGAATCTTGGAACACTGAAAAAATAAAATTAAATTAAAAAAGTAAAAATGGGTAAAGGGCTTGAACAGACATTTCATCAAAGACATAAAGAAGGGGGCACCTGGGTGGCTCAGTGGGTTAAAAGCCGCTGCCTTCGGCTCAGGTCATGATCCCGGGGTCCTGGGATCGAGCCCCACATCGGGCTCTCTGCTCAGCAGGGAGCCTGCTTCCCCAACCCCTCTCTCTGCCTACTTGTGATCTCTGCCTGTCAAATAAATAAATAAAAATCTTAAAAAAAAAAAAGACATAAAGAAGGCCAACAGACACACAAAAAGATGAAAAAAAAAAGATGATCAACATTGCTAAACATCAGGGAAATGCAACTCAGAATCACAATGAGATATCACTTCAGAGCTATTTTCAAAACAACAACAACTATTGGAAAGAATGCTAAGAAACTGAATCTATTGCACAATGTTAGTGGGAAAGCAAAATGGTGCCACCACTATGGAAAACAGTTTGGGGGTTCTTCAAAAAATTAAAAATAGATCTATCATATGATTAAGTAATTCTACTTGTACATTTTTATCTTAAAAGAACTGAAATCACTATATTGAAGAGATATCTTCAACTCCCATATTCACTGAAGCTTTGTTTACTATAGCCAAGACATGAAAGCAACTTAAATGTCCATTGACAGACTAATGGACAAAGAAAATGTTGTATGTATATACAATGGAATATTATTCAGTCTTTAAAAAGAAGGAAATCTCATCATATGTGACAACATAATCAACCTCAAGTACATTACACTAAGTGAAATAACTCAGTTAAAGAAGGAAAAATACTTAATGATTCCACTTAAATCAGATATCTCAAATAATCAAAATCATTGAAGCAAATAATAGAATAGTAATTCCAGGGGTCAGGGGAAGGGAGAAACAGGGAGTTGCTAGTCAAGGATTATAAAGTTTCAGTTATATAAGGCGAATAAATTTTAGAGTTCTGCTGTATGATGCTGTGACTACAGACAGTGCTGTATTATACACTTAAAATTTGTTAAGGTGGCAGATCTCATTTTAAGTTTTTTTACTATAATAAAGAAGTAACAATTCATTAAAAATGTAAAATTCCATTGTCAAAAATAAAAAATAAGTCTGTAAATGAAATAAGTAGGTGATCACCACTGAAGACATAATTTATGATAAGCTATCAAGATTAATATTATTTCTGAACCCAGTGCAAAAGAGAAGTGATGAAAAATATGGGAATATTTAAGGGGTACAGAAAACAGATACAGAAGTTCCAAGATACTTGAAAGAAAAATACTCAAAATATTCATAATATATTTCTATGTGACTACAGGGATAAAAATCAACATTTTAACAACGGTCACCTCTGAATAGTAAGAATAAAAGTAACTTCCCTTATTATAAAAAGAAAAGTAAGATACTCAGAGAATCGAGATTATGGAGGGGAGGAAATGATGAAAAAAATTGGATTTAAAAGACTTGGGGGCTAAGTGTCTTAAAACTCAAAACAATGAATAAACATTTGAAAAGAATACCTATTTAATCAAATAGTATTTGAGTAAAGTTTTAGGACCCCAAAAGAAAAAGTTGAAGAAATAGAAAGCAAGTTACTTACAAAAGGATTTCTGTCTGTCCCTTTATCATATCAAGCTATTTATAGTTCCTCAGGTTTTTACACTTGCTATTTTATCATTTGGAATGATCTAACTTTATTTCTCCTCATTAGTAGTTCATTCTCATATTTCAGGTTTCAGAATAAATGCAATGCTACTTTCTTTTTTTCTCTTTTATTTTTTAAATTTCTTTTCAGTGTACCAGAATTCATTGTTTATGCACCACACCCAGTGTTCCATGCAATACGTGCCCTCCTTAATACCCACCACCAGGCTCACCCAACCTCCCATGCTACTTTCTAATAATAGCCCTTCCCTGACTCCACTATTTAAGTAGGCTGCCTGCCATTCTCTGTTATAAGCATCTTATTTATTTTCTTCCAATACAAATACATGTTATAATTATTTCATTTTGCTTATTTATTTTTGTGTCTTGCACCATCATATAAACTCCATGAAGACAGTGTGTAATGGTCATGTACCTACTGTGGGTTCTGGCACAGAGCAGGTGTTTTAATATTATTTTATTTTTACTGTATTTAAAGTTTATTTGACATGCTCATTCTTTTTTTTAATTCCAGTATAATTAACACACAGTGTTATATAACTTCAGAAGTACACTATAGCAATTCAACAATTCTAAACATTACTCAGTGCACATACCTGTCCAGTTTTCCCAACACCATATTTTTAAAATATTTTATTTAATTATTTGACAGAGGGAGAGAGAAAGACAAAGTGGGCAAAAAGCCGGTGGGGGGGGGGGGGGAAGCAGGCTTCCCTCTGAGCAGAGAGCCTGATGCGGGCCCGATCCCAGGACCCTGAGATCATGACCTGAGCCAAAAGCAGAGGCTTAACCCACTGAGCCACCCAGGCGCCCCCCCAACACCATATTTTTGAACAGACTGTCTTTTTTCCATTGTATATTTTTGCCTAATTTGTTGTAGACTAATTGACCATATAATCGTGTTTATTTCAGGGCTATTTTGTTCTAGTGATCTATGTGTCTGTTTTTTTTTGTTTTTTTTTGTTTTTTTTTAGTTTATTTGTCAGAGAGAGTGAGCACAGGCAGACAGAGTGGCATATGTGTCTGTTTTTTTGACAGTGCCATACTGTTTTGATTACTATAGCTTTGTAGTCTATCTAGAAATCTGGGATCCTGATACTTTCAGTTTTGTTCTTTTAGAAGTTGTTTTTTTTTCAATCTGGAGTCTTTTGTGGTTCCATACAAATTTTAGGATTATTTGCTCTAAATCTGTGACAAATGCTATTGGTATTTTGATAGGGACTACATTAAATCTGTAGATTGCTTTGGGTAGTATGGACATTTTAACAATAGTTCTGAGCATGGACTATCTTTCCATTTGTTTGTGTCACTGTCAATTTTTTCATCAATCTTTTATGGTTTTCAGAATACAGATCTTTCACCTCTTTGGTTAAGTTTGTTCTGAGATATTTTTCTTCTTTTTGGTGCAATTGTAAATGGAACTGCTTTCTTAATTTCTCTTTCTGCTACTTCATTATTAGTGTACAGAAATGCAATGGGTTTCTGTCTACATATCCTGTCACCTCAATGAACTCTTATCAGTTCTAGTAGTTTTTTGGTGGAGTCTTGAGGGTTTTCTTTTCTTTTCTTCTTCTTTAAAAAGATTTTATGCATTTATTTGAAAGATAAAGAGAGGGACGCCTGGGTGGCTCAGTTGGTTAAGCGGCTGCCTTTGGCTCAGGTCATGATCCCAGCGTCCTGGGATTGAGTCCCACATCGGGCTCCTTGCTCGGCAGGGAGCCTGCTTCTCCCTCTGCCTCTGCCTGTCTCTCTGTCTGCCTGTGCTCGCTTGCTCTCTAACAAAATTTAAAAAAAAATCTGAAAGATAAAGAGAACAGATTGAGAGAGAGAGAGAGAGAGAGTGCATGCATGAGCTGGGGGGGGGAAGGGCAGAGTTAGAGATAGGAGCAGACTCCTCCCTGAGCAGGGACCCCAACATGGGGACTCAATCCCAAGACCCTGGGATCATGACTTGAGCTGAAGGCAGATGCTTAACTGACTGAACCACCCAAGTGCCTTGAGGGTTTTCTATATATAGTATCATAGTCATCTGAAAATAGTGAGTTTGATTTTTTCCTTATTTTTTTTTTTTTTTTTTTTTTTTTTTTTTTGTTGGATTGTTTGGCTAGGACTTCCAGTACTATGTTGAATAAAACTGGAGAAAGTGGACATCTTTGTTTTGTTCCTGGTCTTAAGGAGAAAGCTCTCATGTTTTCACCATTGAGTATGATGTTAGCTATGGATTTTTCATATATGGCCTTTTTTATGTTGAGGTATCTTTCCTGTAAACCTACTTTGTTGAGGGAGTTTTTATCATAAATGTTGTACTTTGTCAAATTCTTTTTCTGTATCTATTGAAATAATCTTATGGTTTCTATCCTTTCTCTTGTTGGTATGATGTATCAGGTTGATTTGTAAATATTGAATCACCCTTGCATCCAAGGAAAAAATCCCACTTGATTATGGTGAATGATTTTTTTTTAATGCATTGTTGGATTCAGTTTGCTAATATTTTGTTGAAGATTTTGGTGTCTATGTTTGTTATGGGTATTAGCCTGTAGTTCTCTTTTTTGTAGTGTGTTTATCTGGTTTTGGTATCAGGGTAATGCTGGCCTCATAGAATGAATTTGGAAGCTCTCCTTCCTCTTTTATTTTTTGAATAGTTTGAGAAGAATAGGTATTAATGTTTCTTTAAATGCTTAGTATAACTCATCTGTGAAGCCATCTGGTTCTGGACTTTTGTTGTTGGGAGTTTTTCGATTCCTAATTCAATTTTGGGAGGTTATATGTTTCTAGGAGTTTATCCGTTTCTTCTAGGTTGTCCAATTTGTTGGCGTATATTTTTTCATAATATTCTCTTATAATCTGCTTTATTTCTGTGGTGTTGGGTATTTCTCCTCCTTCCTTTCTGATTTTCTTGAGTCTTCTCTCTGTCTCTCTCTCTCTCTCTTTTTTTTTTTCTGAGTTTGGCTAAGAGTTTATCAATGTTGTTGATCGTTTCAAGGAACCAGCTACTGGTTTCATTGATCTGTTCTATTGTATGGTTTGTTGTTGTTGTTGTTTAGTTTCTGTTTTATTTATTTCTGCTCTAATCTTTATTATTTCCTTCCTTCTACTGATTTTGTTTTGTTGTTGTTGTTGCTTTTTTTCTCCTCCTTGAGGTATAAAGTTAGGTTGAATTTCTCTTGCTTCTTGAGGTAGGCCTGTATTCCTATAAACTTCTCTCTTAAACCACTTTTGCTGCATGTCATTTTAGACTGTGTGTTATCATTTTCATATGTCTCCATGTATTTTTTTGATTTCCTCTGATTTCTTCATTGACCCATTCATTGTTTAGTAGCAGGTTGTTTTACTTCCATGTATTTCTGTTCTTTCCAGATCTTTTCTTATGGTTGATTTCTAGTTTTATAGCATTGTGGTCAGAAGTGATGCATGGTATGCCTTCAGTCTTTTTTAATTTCTTGAGACTTGTTTTGTGGCCTATATATTATCTCTCCTGGAGAATGTTCTATGTGCACTTGAAAAGAATATGCATTCTGCTGTTTTAGGATATAATCTTCTGAATATATCTGTTAGATCCATCCAATCCAATGTGTCATTCAAAGCCATTTTTTACCCTGTTGATTTTGTTTGGATGATCCATTGATGTAAATGGAGATTTAATATACCCTACTACTACTGTATTACTATCAGTTACTTCCTTTATGTTTATGTTTAGGTGCTTTATGTATTTGGGTGCTTAAATATTTATAATTGTTACATCTTCTTAGTGGATCGTTGCCTTTATGATTATGTAATATCCCTCTTTGTCCCTTGTTACAGTCTTCGTTGTAAAGTTTACTTTGTCCAATGTAAGTAATGCCATCCCAGCCTTTCACTTTTATTTGCATGATATATACTTTTCTGTATCTCACTTTCAATCCAGAGTGTTTTAACAGTGATTTGTGGAATACATGAGAAAAGAATCGAATAGTTCTCAGACTTTTCTTTGGTTACTTTGAATATTACATTTCACTGGAATAATGTCTTTTTCTCATTCATTCAACGAATACTTAATGGGGTCCTACTATATACCGAGTACACTGTATTTGGTGCTGGTAATACAGCATATGCTGTCTTCTGCCTTGCAACTCATGTACTGCACTTTACTGTAAGCTATCCTTTAGCTGCTTGAACCTAAGTGGTGCCTACTCTGTTTGAGCATCTTGTTCAGTGTTTGCTCCCATAGGGACATTAAACTCTTTATTGTTTCAAATGAATATACCCCCATTTGTTTAATTTTCTTTCCAATGTACTTGAAAACTGCTTAGATGGAAGTGTTAAAAAGAAACATGAGACCCTAAAGAAATCTGAGTCAATCCCACCTAAAAAATTTTAAAATTACATATAAGTTATCTAGTATCTGAGGACATAGGTATTCTCATGCTGGTAACTGAGACCATCTGGAGAAAATGTCTTATTCTATGCAGTTCCCTATGTTTTCTAGGTCATTAAATCCAAGTCCTTTTGTCATGCAGGCATCATGATATAAAAGTGAATGCCCAGAACATTTGCATTTGAAACACGGCTTTAGCCCTGAACTACTTGTGACTTATTCTAGATTCTGTTTTCTTCTGAACTGATTTTTCTATGTACAAACTCATTTTGCCTCCTTTTGTGACCTTCTTTCTATTAGGTATATTCATCACTGTTATTTTGTATATAACCTTACATTGCTTTTGTGACCTTTGCTTTCTCTGGGGAACATCAAGCCTGATATCCTCTGTACTGTCTACAAGTCTCTGTGTGTTTGATCTTTGTGTGTTTGTGTTTGCCCCAGCCATATGAATATAAACCAGACAGAGTCAAAATTTTTTTGAACACTGAAAGGCACTTAAATATTGGAAAGTGTAGCATACTGGTGAGGGAGAAGTCTGGGGGTAAAGGTCAATTTGGCAACAACCTTCTTGACCCACCCTGTAGGTGGCATCTACTTGTGTCTATAACACCCATCCCAGCCAACTGGCCAAGAGGAAATAGCCCCTAGAACAGTGTATGAACATAATTTTTGATTCTTCAAAAAAGGGCTTTTTTATTAATGTTTCCCTTAAAATCATCAGGCTCCAAAACATGGCAGCTGGTTTTGACAGGTCAAAATGCTAGTAACACAAATGGCTTATTACATGAATCCTGTTTTTCAATCAGTTGAAAAATTTAAAAAATATATCCATCCCCCATTTTCACTCTCTATCCAAGATGCTCCCTTCTCAAGTTTGACATTCTTCCTTCTGAGTATTGAAACTTGTGAGTCATCTTTGGCTTTTTTTTTTCCCCTCAATTTCCTCCTTCCCACACTTCATTAATCACCTGGTTCTGTCAGTTGTTTCTACTCTGTGTCTTGGAACGTGAAGCATCCTGTCTGATGCTACAGCTACTTTTCTAGCCTCTGCCTTCTTCACACTGGTTCTTCCTGCTTCACGGCTCTGCTCATTCTACCTTGCATTGTCTAATTAACTGTAATCTTTCCACATAAGCATCTACTACCCTGCTCAGGAATTTACAGGGCCTTCTTTATTTGTTATTCTAAATCTTCATCCAGCCTGGCTTTCAAGGATTTCTCAAAGCTGATTCGATCTTACCTACATTTCATCCCAATATAACAAAATATAGGCTTCAAGAGTCAAATAAGCTGGGTTAAAATGAGCCCTGTAATCTTGGAAACTTTGTAAGTTTACTCAAACTGTGAATGTCTTGGTTTCCTCATTTGAAAAATTAGGATAAAAATATTTTTATCACAGGACTACTGAGAGGAATAAATTAGAGGATACAAAAACAGAATCAGAACAGTTCATGGTGTATGATAAATTCTCAGTAGATGATGATGATGATACTACAATCTGGATCATTCTTCTTCAAATAGGCTATGCTTTTATATTCATTACTTATTTGTTGGCTTGTTTTATTTTTGCTTTTTAAATTGTCTATCCTCTTGGTGTTAGTTTTCAAGGAAAAGAAAATTGCTTAAATTCAGCAATACCCTTAGCAGACTCAGAAGCCTTTGGCACTCCTAGCGGGTAGTTTTAGGCAATGAATAGTTCTCTGTTGCTCTAGAGTTTGTTCTTCTAACATTTCTGGTTAGTGAAATTGTTATATTAGACCAATTTTGACAGCATTCCCCTGACATACCAGTTCATAAAAAAAGAAAAAAGCTATTTACAGCTTATGGAATCCCCTAATAATGATGACATTGATTCAATCATCAAATCAATTGAATCAATGAAATGCTGAAACAGTATTGAAACAAAGGGAAGTCCCTGATGATCACAGTTTAGATACTCATTCAACATGATTTGCTAACTTTTAACCCTTAAACTATAGCCTGTGAGGAAAACCAGTCATAGCACATTAAACGTTCTGGCTAGTTTGATGGAAGTTAAAAATTCAACATTATATTCTGGAATGAGGACTGGGCTTGAATCAGGGGACCAGGGTTTTAACCCTGGCTTTGCTAGTAAGTTGTCAGAATTGGTTGAGTCCCTTTCCCTCTTTGATCTTCATTTTTCCTCAACTATAAATTTAGGATCCTAACTGTAAAGTTAGGATTGTACTAGAAGACCCAGAGGCTTTTGCTAGCTCTAATATTTATTTCTCCAAATTCTGGGCAACTCCAAGTTGTGGCTGCATATTTCACTTTAAATAAGGAATGTTTGATGTAAGGGGGAGTAGCACTAATTGAGGCCAAGACCATGGGATTCATTCACAAACAAGCTTAGGCCCTTATAGTTGGTTTTATAGTCACAAATAGGAAAAGTGTCAAGGATATAACATAATATTAATATTAGCCATATGACATCTCTGTAGGAATTTGAAGTCCATACACTCTTTTTTGTTATTCATTTAAAAACAAGTATTAAGCACGTATATTTCTTTAGATACTGTACTGTATGTTGCAATAAGATGATGAACAAGGCAAACATAGTTCCTCATTTAATTTACAATCCACTGGGAGAGACAAAAATATACCAAAATATATAATTACAAACTCAAAAAGTGAAAGATGCAGGATCAGTGATGCCAAACCCTTCAACATATATTTTCTCATTTGATCTTTCCCAAACATTTGTAAGTTATGAATTACCATTCATGTTTACCAATGAAGAAACACTCTCTCCATATAGCTTGGGTCAACATTAAAATGTAAAAATAGTACCATATAATTGATTTTTAACTGGCCCAAGAGAATTAAGGAAGCTTCCAGAAAGAGATAAAATATTTTGAAATACTGAAAAGTATATTTAGGTTCCCAACAAATCACTTGCCTTTTTAAATATATTTTAAACACTTCCACATCTCCATTCTAGGAATACTAGTCAGTCTAGTAGGCTCTTTATCGTTTATTGAAATCCTACCCATCTTTCCAAATTCAAGTTAGATATCATGTACCTTAGGAGATAACCCTATAATCACATTCCCTTGCCCCTTCTACAGAGCACTGTTTGGATGTAATTATAACTTACTGCATTCTGCTTTATGTTATATTGTTTATATCCCATGGACTCCACTACTGATCAGTTTCTTGAGGGAAAGGACTATGCTTTATGCCTCCTTATAACCCACATAGTGGTTTGTTAATAGTAGATGCTCAGTAAAATGTATGTTAACTTAAGAATAAAGAATTGCTCCTGTATTCTCCAGATGCTCTCAGGCATTTTTATATTTTATGCAACATTGCTTCTCATTCTCACCTGTATCTACTATTCACTTGTTCCTTAATGAAAGAAAAAAAAACAGATCAGAACAAAGTTTAGCTGGCAAAGTGGCCAGATAATATTATTTTGAGGTTTGAAAGGAAACAGGTGAGATTGATATGCCAAAGGTTTATGTCCATACACAACGTCAGTTAGAAAGCGGAGTCTTGGTCCTGGAAATTCTGGGGCCCTGCTACAAGAGAAAGATAACATGGAACTTATTTATCATGTATCTGATCTGAAGATGGGAGAGACTATAGATAACACAGCAATAAAACATTGGGAATCATGACTCAGGTATTCAGATACTCAGCCAAGATGCTGACATTTGTTAAAGAGGAAATAAATGGAACCAGAGCAGAGGATTGTGCCTGTTTTAATTACAGAAAAGGTATTATTTTTCTTTTTAGCAGCCAAGATGTTACATTTGAACACGTGACCTTGCAAGAGAAAAACAGGTCACTTTTACTTACTTCTTTTCTCTTTTTTCTAAACTTATGGAGATCTACATTTTGAGGGTAGAGTGTGGGGTGGCAGATGGTAAGGCAGAGAAAGAAAGATGAAAAGCCAAATATCTTGTGTTTTTTTTTTTTTTTTTACATCTTGTGTTTTAAAGGCAGAAAGCTGACCACTCTTACCTAATTGAAGGGAAACATCCCCTAGGATATAAATTGGATTAGCAACCAAACTTCAACAAATGGTAACTAATACTAACCCTAGTGAAGTCTGTCAACATATGAGTGTGTCCAGGGCTATATCATCATATCTCCTTAGACACATTCTGTATACAGTAGGCAGGTTTACTGAAGCTGTATTAGAATTATAGACTAGTAGATCAGATCTAGTAATAAGAGGAAATAGTAACAGTGTAATTTAATTAAAATATCTTTCTGAGTTTCTCACCAAATACATTGGTATAGAAATCTTACAAGTAGCTTCCCAATGAGCTTCTTTTCTAGAGCAAATGCCTAACTTCTTTTTATTTACATCAACTGGATAAACAAAGTGATTTCTCTATATGCATTATTACTATTTCTATGAAAGTAAAAACACTTAATTTGAATTATATCAAACCATAATTTAAACCCCAATGTAGGGCCTTGTATTTCCTAGAGAAATTTCTAATTCGCAGTTTATATATTAGGCAAATTTTATATAATTGCATGGAAATGATTTTAATTTATCACCGGCATGCTTTCAGAAAAGACCAAGCTCCTTCAAATGTAAGAACTGATTTGGAAAATATGAAGACAATTTCACAAATTACAGTCAGCCAGTCATCTCCATTCAATGTTAGAAGGGAACACTCAGCCTGGCACCCCTACTTTCTGAGTTTAGGCTCTAGAGCTGCTGCACTGACCCATGGTCCCTTTTTGCTTCCAGCCCCATTTTCACTGTCTTAATTCTTATAATGGGCTGAATTATGCCCCCCCCCCCCATTTTAAGTCCTTATCCCCAATACCTGTTTGGTTTTGTTTTTAAGATTTTATTTATTTATTTGACAGGCAGAGATCACAAGTAGGCAGAGAGGCAGGCAGAGAGAGAGAGAGAGAGAGAGAGAGAGGTGGAAGCAGGCTCCCTGCTGAGCAGAGAGCCTGATGTGGGGCTCAATCCCAGAACCCTGGGATCATGACCTGAACTGAAGGCAGAGGCTTTAACCCACTGAGCCACCCAGGCGCCCCCTTACCCCCAAAACCTGTGGATGTGACCTTGTTTGGAAATAAAATAGGGTCTTTGCAGATATAATCAAGTTAAAACAAAGTCATTAGCATAGATCCTAGTCTAATGTAATGGTGCCCTTATAAAAAGGGAAACTTCTGGACAGAGACAGACACGCATAGAGAGAAGATGATGCGATGATATAGGGAGGAAATTGCCATCCAGAAGCCAGAGGGGGGAGGCCTGGAAGAGATCTTTCCCTTACAGCTCTCAGAAGGAAACAACCCTGCTCACACCTCAGGTTGGGACTTGTAGACTTTAAGAACCATGAGATAATAAATTTCTGTGGTTTAAGCCACCCAGTTTGTGGTACTTTGTTATGGCAGCCCCAGGAAGATACTATAGTTCTGACCACATTTCCCTTCAAAAGAAATATGAAAAAGAGTGGACCCATAGGTATTCTAGAACCAAAGTTCTTTTAGATGAACCCTGAACTGGCTTGGCTATGCTTTCATGCCACTTGATTCTTCTGGAATATATACCTATATCTAAATAGAGAGAGAGACTCATATATGTATGTGTATGTGTGTGTATACATATATATACATATATATATGTTTATGATGTATATTTATTTCTTAAGAACATAACGCCATATGCTGTATATGCATTATTTCTTTTGTTTTTGACTTGGAGCACAGATTACATTATTATATTTTATACATGAAAGAATCGATGGCCAGAAATGTTTAGTAATGTGCCCAAGATTACACAGAAAACAGGTGAGAGAGCTGTGATTTGAACTCTGTTCAGTCTGACTCCATTGTCTGGGTCCCCAATTACTTAGTTAGAGTAACTTGAAGGGGAAGGGGAAGAAGAAAGCTATACGATTTTCTACATATGCAATATGACTATCGCATGTAATTCAAGTCTTGCCCATGAGAAATTTTTGAAGAAAACTCCACTTAGTTTGACCAGAGCATACGATCAGAGTAGGGGCAATATGTGATGGAAATGGAGGGGTGGGGTGGGCCTGTGGAAGGACTGTGGAAGTCCTTCAAGACTGAGGACTTCTTAGAAACCATCTTACAGATGGTATTAATCAACTTGTTTTTGCCTCTCTTACTTTACCCCTTTTTAAAGTGAAGTATCAATAAAAACCTCATAGCTTTTGATGCTTAGAATAGACTATCATAATGAACAAAACCCTGGTCCAGTCCAACAATAGATCCTTACCTGTCTTATATACCATGCCTGGAAATGACATAAAATTGAAAAATCCAGGAGCATCAAAAAGCTGTGCACAGGTAAGGAGAGGACCCAAAGTAGTTTCAGGGAATCTCTCAACATGCCTTTCAAACTAGACTCCCAGAATGCAACATTGCTCAAATTTATGCTCCAACGTCAAGAGCAATTTTGATTTACATGATAATCATTGTGTGCTTTGGCTTTACATGCCAGCTTTCTCCACATCTACTTGATTTTTTGTTAAAGTACATTGCAAGAAAGCATGTCATATTTTACTCTATAGTATATACTACATTTGAAAATAATTAGGCCTGCTCTCAACAGCATGTCTTTCCATATCAAGGGTAAAGATTTAAACCTCAATATTAATCTCAATTTCTGTGAATGAATGAGCTCCCAGTAAGGATACAGGTATGCCCTTACCAAGGTGTCTTTCTCTCAGATATATTTATAATACAATTATACATATTACATATGTATATAAATGTATCCATATCTCATTAACATATCTGTCTCCACAAATACATATTTGAAGTGTAGATTACTTATGCCATTTAAAAATGTGTTGCTATATATAATTCATTGCCATCTGTTCCTCTGATTTCTCCTTTATATTCTAAAAATTCCCAGCAAATCATGAAAATCTGCATGGATTCCTGAAGTCCTCTGTGTGTTCAGTTATAGCATTTATGAGAGGATGACCCAAAACAGAGCACTGGCCTAGGAAGAAGAGCACTAGGAAACGCTTGATGACCTATAGATTACCATTTAGTTGACTTTCTACAAATGCCTTAGCTCCTCTGAATCTGTTTTCTCATCTTTAATATGAAAATAATTAACCTCACAGTCCTGTGAATGAGGCAAATTTTATCGAAGGTGACAATGATGAAAAAGGTCTAAATTTTAGATGTCAATATAAATAACTAAGAGTGAATTGAGAATAATTAGAAAGAAAGAGTTCAACCTTCTTCCAGAGGTCCTTTTAAAAGTGAGAGATAGTCAGTGGATGTTTTTCAATACCTAGGAATACAACTTCAGTTCCATTTGCTGAGAATATACTATTCATTCATGTATTCTACACCTACTCTATTCCAGACATCAGTCTAGATGCTGAGGACAGAACAGGGGACAAAGCAAGTCCTTGCTCTCATTTAGTATCTGGGTTGGTGGGAAAAAGGAAAAAGACAATAAGCAACACAAATGATAGATAATACTAACCATGTCTCATATCATCTAAGATGTCACTCATCATAAAGCCATTATTTTATACACCACTAAGAAACAAACAAAAATCATTGCTAAGTAAATACTACAGGCCATAAGATATATTGTAATTGTAATTGTAATTGTTGTAAGATATATTACAATTTCAGAGATAGTAAAATGTGAAAAAAAGCACTGCATTTTGGGATTGATGGACTGTATTAGAAAATTAGTAGGTCATACGTAATAAGAAAAGAGAGAGTAAGTAAGGGGAAAACAGAGTCTAGGGGATGTGGTCATGTTGCTGTATTAAATAAGTTGGTCAGTACAGAAGTTTCCTAGGGCAAACCGATTACCACAAACTTGTGGCTTAAAAGAGTAGAAATTTATTTTCTCATAGTTCTGGAGGCCAAGAGTCCAAACTTAAGGTTTCAGCAGGGCTATACTCCTTCTGAAAGCTCTAGGGAAGAACATTTCCTTGCTTCTTCGTAGCTTCTGGTCACTCTCAGCAATCCTTTGTATTCTTTGACTTGTGACACCATCACTCTAAACTCTGCTACCATCTTCACATGACCTTTCTCTCTGTATACTACTGTGTGTCCTCCCCTCTTCCTATAAAGACACCAGTCACTGGGGATAGGGTATGCCCTCATCAAGTATGGCTTATCTTAACTAATTATACTCAGTAAAGACACTATTTCCAACTAAGGGCACATTCTGAGGTTCTGGGTGGACATGAATTGGGGGGGGGCACTATTCAATCTAATACAACTTTTTTGTGTTAATAGAGAATGGATCTAAAGAAAAAATAGAGAATGGATCTAATAAATAGACAAAAGCAGAGTTAAAAGAGTTTAAAAAAAAAAAAAAGCATTAGTGTTCCTCAGGCCTGGCAGAATCCCTGCCCTCACCAAGGATTGGATGTCCCATTCCCTCATAAATTTTTTGGTCAACCAATTCTTCCTTTTACTGAAGCCAGTTTGAGTTGAATTACAATCACCTGAAACAAAAGCATGTTGACATCAAAGACCTTATTATAGGTCTATATGGG
The DNA here is from genome assembly GCA_003697995.1 of Taxidea taxus jeffersonii. NCBI lineage: Eukaryota > Metazoa > Chordata > Mammalia > Carnivora > Mustelidae > Taxidea > Taxidea taxus. Next base: position 31,631 of record RCUC01107363.1, read on the forward strand.
TTGAATATAAAATATGAATTAGGAAATGACAATGACACTGAAAAGGTAAGCAAGGCCCAATTCATGAGGAGTCCTTTATGCCATGGTAAGACGCTTCAACTTTATCTTTTGTGCAAAAGGGAGCCATTTAAGGATGTTAGGCTGGGAGTCAGGGGTGACAGGACTGGTACTAAAATGCTACATTTTAGCATTATCACTTTTGCTTTTGGATAGAGAATAGACTGAATGTCAAGGGAAGACAAGAAGCTGTGGACAGATACTACATGTTACTCATCTTCCCAAAGAACCAAAGTCCTACCTAGAGTCCTGCTTCCACACTTTAATTGCTACTAATCACTAGCCCTTTCTGGAAAACTATACTTCTTAATATAGTGACAATTTCTGGCCTACAACAACACTAAAATTTTGCCAAAAACATTGTCTCGTGATCTGCTGCTTTACCTTGACCTTTCTCTAGCAATTGATTTAGAATCTGTTGCTGTAAATCCATTTGTAGCCCCAAGTATACATTTATTTTCTCTTCCCACGGTCTAGTTCCACTGCTTGTATGCACCAAAAGGAATTACATCTCATACATTACTCAAATAATGCTCAAATTTTTCCTTACTATGATTTCCTCATCTGGATGGAGAGATTTGGGTCATTTTTTAACACTACCAAAATCTCGGTAGGTTTCTGGGACGCCTGGGTGGCTCAGTTGGTTAAGCGGCTGCCTTCGGCTCAGGTCATGATCCCAGCGTCCTGGGATCGAGTCCCACATAGGGCTCCTTGCTCGGCAGGGAGCCTGCTTCTCCCTCTGCCTCTGCCTGCCACTCTGTCTGCCTGTGCTCGCTTTCTCTCTCTCTGACAAATAAATCAATAAAATTTAAAAAAAAAAATCTCGGTAGGTTTCTTAACACAAGACAAATATTATCACCTGGAAATTATGTCTCTGAATATTTTTTTTTATCTGAAGACTTTGGCATTCTATGCAGGTAATCATTTATATTTCAGTTGATAGCTTTGAATAGTCTAAAAATAAAAACGCTTTATATTAGAACACTTCTATTATGTCAAGAAGCTTGTGATTCATAGCTTTGGCATGAATTTTGAAACTAAATTTTTAAAAATACAAAATAAAAGAATAATAAAGATAATAATATTATTTAAAAAATCTTTACAGAGCACAAAATGCGCTCCAGTTCCTATGGTAGGTCATGGTATACAGGAACTTGACATGACATAGACCGCGCCTTTTACATGCTCCTCTATAAGAAGGAATAATGCTTAACTATAATAAATTTGGTGTTAAGCTGTTATGAAGGCATATATACATTTAACTCACTATGAGAAAAAAAAAGATACAGCTGTGATAAATTCTGTTTGGGAATTTAAAGGTGTTATCCATGTGAGCTGCGTCTTGAAACATAGAGAAGATTTCTTAGATAGCAAGTTTACCATAAACTGCTCTGAATACCTAGAGCTAAAAATCAAGTGTAATGGATAAAACTTAAAGTCCATAAACGCTGCTCTACCAGAGATTCAATATTTCCTTTTTTTTTTTTTTTTTTTAGAATTAATTTTGACTTCAAGTCTTTATTTAGCCTATCACACTGGTGGAAATTTCAACTGAAGTCACTTTTGAGGATACTTCCCCAGGGCAGTACCAAACTATATAGGGAATTATGTATCAATGCAGCACTGAGCAGGCTCCTCTGATCATCAGTCATTTATCAGGAAGCACATTGTCCCAGTGCATATGTTCCTTTTGAGCCCACTGACTGTTCCCTTCATGCCTTGGTTGGGGCAAAAGTATCAATAACTAACATCAGAGCCTACAGTCACTTTTTTTCCCCCCAAATCTTGCCTTTTCCTCAAGGCACAGACAGGAAACAGAATCCCAAGCCTGTTATTCATGGGACCCAAAGACCTTTTTCCTTTTCATTTCAGGGAAATTTCTCTTTAGTCAGAGGGAAACGGCTTCCCCAGATGCATTCTTTTTCTCTATTCTCCCTATTAGACTCATGGCAGATTCTCCTCAATAGGCTTAATCTTTGGGGAAACAAAAGCCAAAGAGGAAATTTTCTTGACAGTAACATCTATTTTATGCTCAACCACATTCCTCCCCTGAGGCAAGGAAGCAGAATTTTCTATCTGTTGGAATAAAAACAAAGAGAAGAAGAAAACAAAGGGAGGAAACATCTAATTTTAATTTAATTTTTAAATGCCCACAAAGCTAAAGAGTGAGATTTATTTTATAGGCAAGAAAGAGCCAGTCACAATATTTTGAACAAATAAGTAACTTTACAACAAATTTCTTTAGGAGAGGCAATCTGATAATTGTGTATAGACTGGGTTGCTGAGAGACTGGAGACAAAGGACTATACTTTTTAACTAGTAGCCTAGTTAAAAAGATACTAGGAGATTAACAATTCACAAGAGTCTACAAGTGAGAAGATGAATGAATTGGTGAATAGTGCTCCTGACTGAGGCTGGAAGATAAAGATGGAAAGCGCAAAATTTTGTTTGATGGGAAGTATATTCCGATTCCAAAGAAAGATGGTAAGCCAATCAGTGTTTCACTCCCCTCTTCTGTCCATTTTTCACACCCCACCCCAATTTCTTGTGTAAATTTCAAATAATTTCACTTAAATATTTCCTGAGCTCCTACCATAGGCTAGCACTGTGCTTGGCAAAAGTATTAAGAGGGGGAAAACACAGAGATTGTGATTGGAAATGCACCCTTCACAAGCAATTTCTGCTAAGACTTGCAGATGTCTCTTGATTGAAGAAGAACCAAAAATCAAACTTTCTACCTCAGAAGGTGGTCTGTGTCACAGGAAGTAGGTAGAAAAGATACTGGCAGAAAATACTACTACTAGCTAATTTAGAGAGTTGAAGGATGGAGTAGGGTTGGTCGTCAGACAGAAGATGGGCAACTTCCTTTGAGATTCCACTGCTGCTTTGGATCATCAGAATGTGGAAGTAGCAGTACATATCACTCCAAGTAGAACTCCAGCTGGCAAGAAGGGCTCCTCCTAAGTTAGCTTCTGTCTGATAACTGAGGTAAAGATGAAATATATTAGGAATGGATAACAGATACCCAGCACAAAAATGGCTTGAAGTTTCTGAAGAGGTAGGATAAAGGCCTATATAGAAGAGCTAAAAGTATAAAATTCTTACAGTAAAACATAGGAATAGATCTTGGTGTCCTTAGGTTAGGCACTGGTTTCTTACACATAACACCAAAAGTACAAGTAACAGAAGAAAAACTAAATAAATTAGACTTCATCAAAATTTTTTAAACACCAAAAAACACCCCACTTTGTAGCTTCAAAGTAAAATGTAAAGAAAATAAGTAGACAACTCACAGAGTAGAAGAAAATATTTCCAAGTCATGTTCTTTGATAAGATGCTCATATTCAGATAATAAAAAGAAGTCATAATTCAACAACAAAAAGACAATCCAATTTTTAAATAGGAAAAATATTTGCATAAAAATTACTTCAAAGAAGATATACTAATGGCTAATAAACCCATGAAAAGATACTCAAAATCTTTAGCTATTAGTAGAATTAAAAAATAAATACCACAATGAGATACCACTTCAAACCAAGCAGAGTGGTTATAATAAAAGAGACATTAACAACTGTTGGCTAGTGGTGAAATTGGAATCCTCACACATTTCTGGTGGTTATGTAAAAAGGTACATTTTCTTTGGAAAAGTTTTGCAGTGCTTCAAAATGTTAAACAGAGCTACTATACAACCAAGCAATTCTATTCCTAGATAAATACACAAGAAAAATTAAAACATATGTCTATGCGAAAATATGTCCACAAATATTCTTAGCAGCATTCTTCATAATAGCCAAAAAAGGAAACAGCCAAAATGTCAATCAGCTGATAATGGATACATAAAATGTTATATCCATATGGTGAGATATCTGGCAATAAAAGGAAGAAATAAAATACTGATGAATTCTCCAGAGCTGATAGACCTTGAGAAAAATTAATTTAAGCAAAACAAATCACTAATAAAAAACATACTAAAATAATATATTACTTCATCTATATGAAAAGTCCAGATTAGATAAATGTATAGAAACAGAAGGTAGGTTAGGGGTTGCCAGGATCTAGAGAGAAGATAAAATATTAATGGTGGTGACTGCTAATGAGCATGTTTTGGGGGGGCAGTGATGACATTTTCTAAAATTGATTGTGATCATGGTTGCACAACTCTGTAAACATATTAAATATCATTGAATTGCACATTTCCAATAAGTGAAATTTATGGTATATGAATTACATCTTATTATGGTATATGAATTGTAACATATCTTATTATGGTATGGTATCTTATATATTATGGTATATGAATTATATCTTCATTGAGCTACCTAAAAAAGGAAAAGAAGCCAACTCTTGGCACTACCATTCAATACTATACTGTGGATTTTAGCGAATGTTAGAAATAAGCATTGTGATTCTGGAATGAAGACACATGAATCAAATGAATAGTTCTGTGGAGTAAAACTATAATTTTACAAAAATCAAATGATTTTATTTAAATCATCTATTACCACTAAAAACAAATTGATAAATAAAATGGTACAAGATTCCTAAATTGAAATATGGCATGCCCCAAGAGTGGAAATCTCAACTTTGTTAGATTCAAATTATTTCCAAAGCTATGAGCTGGTAACTAAAACCTAATCAAAATACCAATAAAATTTATTTGGTTCTTAACACAATCTTCTAAAGGTCATATGAGATTAGAAGTAAATTTCAATACTTTATTACATATCTTGTATTAATTTCTAAAATAAGCATTTTTGTGTGCTAGAGGAATTTTAAATGTTAAAATATGTTAATATATGTTTAATTAGAATTCCAAAAGGAGAAGGTGAAGAGAATAACATATAAGTATTATTTGAACTACTTGAAAGAGATCAAGTCTGTGGTTCCTCCAAAAGTCATGAAAGACATTAATCTACATATGCAAGTAACCCAAGGAGCCCAAAGCAGGATAATTTAAATAAGAATATATTTAAAAGCACCTTAGAAAACCAAAAACTGAAAAAAAAAGAAAGACAAACAGAATCCTTAAATATAACCAAGGATAAAAAGAGAGAAACCTTCAAAGAAGCAAAAATTAGACTAAGGTCTGACCTTTTGATAGAAAAATGGAAACCAGCCAATCTGTAATAGTTTTACTAAACAAAGATATCCTTCAAAGAATAAAGATGAAATGAAAACATTTTTGTACAAGCAAAAACTGACAGAATTCAACAGTAGACACATTATATATATATACATACACTTGTATGTACACACATACACTTATCATATGTGTACATACCAATATAATATATAAAAACACACATTCATATAGAAAGGTTATTTTTCAGGCAGAAGGGAAAGGACTCCATATACATAGTTGGAGATTTAGTTGGGGATAGATAAAAGAGCAATAAATATTTAAAATAAAGGAGTACATGTCGATGGGCGCTAAGTTTTTAAACTCATAATAATTCATGTCATATTGAATAGCAAATAGGGAGTGAGTAGAAGATTTTTAAATGTTCTAATGTTTTTAATACCCTCTTTTTCCAAAGTCCTGCAAATAGATAAGGCATCAATGAACACTAAACATTGATAAATCAAAGATGTATGCTGTAAATTGTATGGTAGTAAAATTGCTTTAAAAATCTATATAAATCCCAAACTGACAGAGAAGAGAAAAAAAGGAAATGACATTTTAAAATATTTGATTTATCTAAAAGAAATAGAGGGTCAGAGAGGTCAACCCAGAGGTCCAGCAGGAAGTCCTAGGAGCTGGGCACCTGTGTAAGGATTCAGGGGTCAGCCTTGGGAAGGCAGATAATAGGTGACAGGTCTAGGGGCACAGAGCATGGGTACGTTGATATGAAATTCTTTAGGTAAGAGAAAATATAAGAATCACCAGAATATCCAACAAATATGGTCTAGTTAAATAAATTATGCTACAGATTCCAGGGGAAAGATGGTAGAGGAATAAGGGACCCTATTTCAACTGGTCCCCTGAATTGAGCTGGATATCTACCAGACCACTCTGGAAACTCATGAAATCAGCCTGAGATATAAGAATGTATAGCCAGATCTCTACAAACAGAATAACTCCAGTGGCTGGTTTCAAGGTATGAAGCAGGGAGCTGTGATTCTACAGGGATATATCGAAAGATAAATGGAAGGGGGTGGGAACCTCCAGGGTCCTGCCTTGGTGGGGTGCAAAAGCCTCCCAGGCTGGGGACCAGGTATATACTCACAAACCAGTAGCAGTGGGGAAACGAATTTAAGGCAGCCCCTCAGACTAAAAAGTGGAGCTGCAGGGGCACACATGCAAACTGGGGGTGGCTGGTGCTTTTAAAAGCACAGAGGGCAGAGACATGCCTGGACCTGGAAGTGAGGGCTGGGAGTGCTGCTGTGAGGAGCACAACCTAGGGTACAGCAGTTTTTAGCAGCACAAAAATGGAGACAGGGTGGCCTGGAGAGCGCACTGGAGAAGAGACTACAATCTCTCTGTTCTGAGACAGAAATTTGATTATGGTCACTTCTGCTCTGACTCTTGGAAGAAACACAGAAAGCCACCAGGAAAGGCTGCCAGAGAACAAAAGCCCCCCCCACCGCCAAACTGGTTTTCATTGAGCCCATCCTCCCCCATAGGGTGCAGGGAAACTCTGCCCAAACAGAGTTACCTGAGTAACAACATGGCAAGACCCTCCCCTAGAAGACAGGTTGGAAGAACAAGAGGCTTACAACCCTAAGGTCCCTATAAAACAGGTGTACCTTTCTTGGGTTGTGGTAAAAACACTGGACTCTTTTACACTCCCTCGACCACCCCTCAACAGAATGACTAAGAGGAAGAACCCCCAACACAGGAAAAATTCAGACACTCTGACCTCTGCCACAGAACTAAAAGATAGGGATCTAAGCAAGATGTTGGAACTAGACTTCAAGGTAACAGTTATGCTGACAATAGGGAGGCTGAAGAAAAGCATTAAAGCAACACAGATTCTCTAAAGGCAGAAATGACAGCTGATCTGGCAGAGCTTAAAAATGCTATCAGTGAGATCCAATCTAATCTAGATACTCTAACAGCTAGGGTAAATGAAGCAGAAGAATGACTTAGTGATCTAGAAGACAAACTGATAGAAAAGAACGATCAGGAAGAGGCCTGTTTGTTCCAGGAAAACTAACAGCTTAAAATCCATGGAAACAGAATTAGAGAAATAAATTTTGGCATGGAACATTCCAATGTTAGAATTATTGGGATTCCTGAGGGAGCAGAGAGAGAGAGAGAGAGAGAGAGAGAGAGAGAGGACTAGAAGATACATTTGAGTAAATTAGAGCTGAGAATTTCCCAAATCTGGGGAATGAAACAAGTATTCATGTCCTAGACGCAGAAAGGACCTCTCCAAAGATCAAGGAGAACAGACCAATGCCCAGGAATGTAATAGTGAAATTTGTAAATCTTAAAACCAAGGAAGCCACCTTAAGGGCAATTAGGGAGAAGAGATTCCTTACATACAGAGGGAGGAATCAAAATAATGTTAGACCTGTCGACAGAGACCTGGCAAGCCAGAAAGGGCTGGTAAGACATCTTGAGGGTACTAAATGAGAAGAACATGGGGCTAAGAATACTTTATCCAGCAAGGCTGTCATTAAGAATGGAAGGAATAAAGAGCTTTGAGGACAGGCAGAAACTGAAAGAATATGTGACCACCAAGCCAGCCCTGCAAGAAATATTAAGGGGGGTTCTATAAAAGAAGAAAGACCTCAAAAGTAATACAGAACAGAAATTAACAATCTATAGAAGCAGGGACTTTACAGGCAATACAATGGCACTAAATTCATATCTTTCAATAATACTATATTTCAAATAATATATTTTATGTTAATGAAAAAAAAACTATAAGACCAGGGCATTATTCAGCCATCAGAAAGGATGAATACCCACCATTTGCATTGACATGGATGGAACTGGAGGGGATTACTCTAAGTGAAATAAGTCAAGCAGAGAAAGTCAATTATCATACAGTTTCACTTCTTTGTGCAACAAAAGTAATAGCATGGAGTACATTAGGAGAAGGAAGGGGAAAATGAAGCAGGGCGGGGGGAAATCAGAGGGGGAGATGAACCATGAGAGGCTATGGACTCTGAGAAACAAACTGAGGGTTTTAGAGGGGAGTGGGGTGGGGAGATGGGTTAGTCCAGTGATGGGTATTAAGGAAGGCATGTATTGCATGGAGCACTGGGTGTTATATGCAAACAATGAATTATGGAACACTACATCAAAAACTAATGATGTACTGTATGGTGACTAACATGATATAAAAAAAAATAAAATGCAAAAAAACAAAATAGAAGAGAAATAGCAAGACCAGTGGAAAAGAAAATTAGAGCAGGAAGGGCAAATATAAATCATACAAGATGGCAGATATATGTTCAAATCTACCAGTAATTGCTGTTAAATATATGATTGAGATGCTACAATAAATACAGATTTTCAGTTTTAGGTAAAAATGCAAAAAAATCACAATTCAAATGTTATTTTTAGCTAAAACAATGGATGTAATGTCTATATAAAAGCAAAACACCAAGAAAATTATTTTTTAAAAGTCACATTTAAATAATATTAAATATACCCTATACCTAAGTATAAATGTAACTAAGTATGTGTAAGACCTCTATATGGAAATTACCAAACTATCATTCTGAGCAATCAATGAAGATTTAAATACATGAGAGGTGTACTAGTCTGGGTCCTCCAGAGACACAAAACCAATAGGATATACAGATAGATATAAAAGGTGATTTATCACAGAATTGGCTCATGTGGTTTTTGAAGCTGAGAAGTCCCGAAAGAGGCTATTTACAAGCTGGAGAACCAGGAAAGTTGGTGGTCTAATTTAGTACAAATCAAAGGGCTGACAACAGGACAAGGCTGGGGAAGGGGGACAGTATGCTGGTGTAAGTCCCACAGTCTGAAGGTCTGAGAACCACAAGTTCCAAGGACCAAAGGCAGTGGAAGATGAAAATCCCAGCTCAAGAAGAAATAGGGAATTCTATCAAATTGTCTTTCCTCTTTCTGTTCTCCATAGACACTATGGATGGGATACTGCCTGCCCGCATTGGTGAGGGTGGGTCTCTTTCTCAGTCTACCAATTGATATGCTAATTTCTTCCTGAAACACCCTCACAGATACAGAGAAATAATGTTTTACAATCGGAGCATCTCTTAGCCCAGCCAAGTTGACTATAAAATTAACCACCACAGAGGGTTATACTATATTTATGGATTAAAATACTCAATTATGTGAGCAAAACAGCTTTCTACTAGTTACTTTATAGACTTATCATAACTCTAATAAAATTTTAATTTTGTTGAACTTGACAAACTGACTCTAAAATGTATATGGAAATGCGAAGGTACAGGCATAACCAAGATGATGTTAAGGAACAAGGTGGGTAAACTTGTTTTACTAGATATCAAAACTTATTTATAAAATGACTAATTGCGTGCCCGAGTGGCTCAGTTGGTTAACTGTCCACCTCTTGGTTTCTGCTCAGGTTGTGATCTCGGGGTTGTGAGACAGAGCCACGTGTGTGGATCCAGGCTCAACGTTGAGCCTGCTTGAGATTATTTCCCTTCTTTCTCCTTCCCTGTCCTTTCTCCTTCCCCCTCTGCTCCTCACTTTGCTTGCATGCTCTCTCATTCTCTCTCTAAAATAAATAAATAGGGACGCCTGGGTGGCTCAGTGGGTTAAGCCGCTGCCTTCGGCTCGGGTCATGATCCCAGAGTCCTGGGATCGAGTCCCACATCGGGCTCTCTGCTCGTCAGGGAGCCTGCTTCTCCCCTCCCCTCTCTGCCTGCTTGTGTGATCTCTGTCTATCAAATAAATAAATAAAATCTTTTTAAAAAAAATATAATAAGATAAATAAAATCTTAAAAAAAGCTTTAAAATGACCTTAATTAAGAGAGTAGTGCATTTGAAAAAAGACGGAAAAAATATATTTCTGAAATGAAAGAGTCCAGAAAAAGACCCATATACTTTTGAATGTTTAGTTTATGGTGAGGATGGTATCTGGTATTTCAAAGTAGGGAGAAAATGACTGTATTTCAACTGAGAAAATTGGGTAACTATATGCAAAAAAAAAAATGAAATTTGACTTTTACCTCACCCCATATACATACACAAAAATAAAATCCATGTAGACTATAAACCTAAACACAAAAGGCATATATAGAGATAAGACAGAGATAAATACCATTAAGGAAGTTGAAAAGTTAAGCCACAGAGTAGAAGATATTTTGAACACATATGACTGACAGAAGGCTTTGATGCAGAATAGAAACTCCTCAAAATCAATGTGAAAATGACTGTTGATACAGATCTAAAATGTGCAAGAAATTGGGCATTCACATCACAAAAGAGGTTAAAATAAATGGCCAATAAATATGAAATATACCAAATCTATAAATAACCTAATTACCTGCCAGCATAAGAATGGATGAATTGTGTGTGTGTTTGTGTATTTTACAATAGAATACTATACGGTGATGAAAATGAATGAATACATATAACACCAGTGATGTAAATATTACATTAAAGAAGCCAAGCACAAAAAAAATCATAAGGTATGATCTCATTTCTATAAAATACAAAATTAGTGAAGCAAAATTATAGTCTTTAAGACTGCAAGTGGTGGGACGCCTGGGTGGCTCAGTTGGTTAAGCGGCTGCCTTCGGCTCAGGTCATGATCCCAGCGTCCTGGGATCGAGACCCACATTGGGCTCCTTGCTCAGCGGGGAGCCTGCTTCTCTCTCTGCCTCTGCCTGCCACTCTGTCTGCCTGTGCTCGCTCTCTCTCTCTCTCTCTAACTAATAAATAAAAAAAAATCTTAAAAAAAAAAGACTGCAAGTGGTAAAAGTATTAAGAAAAGCAAAGAGATTATCTACCTATACATTAGGGGTATGGTAATCTTTAGAGAAGAGGTAGGAGGATTGTGAGTGGGAAGAAACATGTAGGAGCTTCTGGGTTAGTGGTAGGCACACAGATAATCACTTTCATTAAGCTATACATTTTTCTTCCCTGTACTCTTCAATTGGGTATTTTCATTTCCTGATAGATAGCTTTAAAAATTAAATTTGATAGAATAAGGGATAGATGTTTGAGCATATCATCTAAATATATAAAAGTAGTCTATAGAAGAATTAAATAATATAATCAATAACATTTAGGGAGCAGGAAGACAGGTCAGAAGTTAGTACAATGAAGCTAAGTATCTCATCTTTCAAGCAAGATAACTGTCTAAAATTCCTATATCAATAAACAGGTTTCTAATCCTATAGTGTAATCACCAAGAGTATGTGCATGTGTTTATGTACATTTTAACTGTTTACCACAAAGGAAAGGTCAGGGTAGCACAATCTTTGCTGGGGTGCCTGGCCTCACAGTCAGCTAAGTGTCTGAGCCTTGGTTTCAGTTCAGGTCATGATCTCAGGGTAATATCAGGGCCCAATATCAGGGTAATGAGATTGAGCCCTGTGTCTGCCTCTGTGCTGAGCATGGGGTCTGCTTAAGACCCTCTCTCTCCCTCTGCCCCTCCCCACCACTCTCAAAATAAATAAATCTTTCTTTTTTGAGAAGGATTTTTTCTTCTCATTTAGGGCTATTATATACTATTTGTTTTTTAACTACCTGCATGCATTACTAAGTAATAGTGGTAGTAGTAGAGTTAGTTTAAAATGACTAGAAGAGGGGCGCCTGGGTGGTTCAGTGGGTTAAAGCCGCTGCCTTCGGCTCAGGTCATGATCCCAGAGTTGTGGGATCGAGCCCCACATCGGGCTCTCCGCTCTGCAGACAGCCTGCTTCCTCCTCTCTCTGCCTACTTGTGATCTCTGTCTGTCAAATTAAAAAAAAAATGACTAGAAGACCTTAGATAAGATTTATACCAGTAAGCAGTATTTGAAGATAGATTGATATAATTCTTTGAAAATTAAATTAAGGAGGTAATGAATTAATCCTGGTTTCCATCCCTCATATTTCTATCATCTCACCATACGCCCTGGCAACAGGAGGTCCCAGCACCCATTCTTTGACCTCGGTTTCAACAGGTACCTCACTGGATTGGAAAGTATTTGTTTCCATTCCAACCCCCATGCTTTTACCCCGGTCTGAAAGCCTCATTGTTAGTCCCTGGTCGCTCTCCTCTGATCTTGCTCTCGCAGGCTCTTTAGCTTCTACTACTAAACGAACTTCATCTCATTCCAACTTGACATCCCTGAGTTACAGCTATGAGCCTTGGGAGGTGCTAAAATGAACATAATATTTATTATCCCAACAGAGACACTTGTGAGGGGAAAAGGGGTTATTATTTATAACTACACTGAGGTGACAGGCAGCATCATTGTTTATACCAAGACTGCCTAGATCCTTGATCACTTGTTGCTAAAAATGAATTATGTTGATATTTTTAGTTTGTAATGCACACTCATGTTTGGTTAGAACACATTTCCCCTATGAATTTGTGGGCAGTATTCCATCCCCATTAACATAAATTCTATGCTAGAAACTGTGAAGAGGGCTTCCTGGTTCTATTTCATGGCTCTATTTCATAGACAAAACCCAAGTCTTTTTTTTTTTTTTTTTCAAACTAGGTTCAGAAGCACTAAGTAGTTAGATAATTCACTGTGAAAACATAGCAAGGCAGGGGTCATTCACAGATGCTGAATGATATTGCCTACTGAAAAAGTGGCAGAATGGCCTGATGCAAGACACCTATTTGTAAAATTATGACTATTTTTGAGTGCAAAACAACATACATCAGATGTCTGGCCAAAAGAAAGCTAAAGGATTTAAGGGCATGCAAAAGGGTAGCAATCCAGCATATTGTAGCATCCAATGGAAATGTCCAAGTAGCTCATTATAAGTTGCTTTTCCTTTGAAAAGTACATAAACTAGAAAGTTGTCAATAACATTGTATTAGTGAAGCTATCTAGTCAGCTGCATGTAATTGAGACAGATAACGTGTCTGAAACTCGATCGAGGTTTCTTTTTCCTGTATGTCAAAGTCTGAATTGAAAACATGTATCTGTTCCATGAAATGCTGAGTCGTTATGCAGGCCTGATGTTCCATTGTATCAGGCTCTTAGCTCCTTCCATCTTGCTCTGTTTACTCTGGGGTATTGTCCTTCTCTGCCTGGCTGAGCTCTAAAATGACTCTTCATTTGTGTTCTAGTCTAAGAAAAAGGAAAATGAGGTAAAGGTACACTCATTCCCTTTGAGGACACAACCCAGAAGTTACAACTCCAACTTCTATCCCACCAGTCAGAACTTGGGTGGTATGGTTCGATGCTGCTATGAGGGAGGCTGGACCCAACTATGAATTCTATTACATTAGGAAAAGGGGGGAATGGACATTGAGGAGACAGCTGTCATTAACTTCCATAGTCTCCTTCTCTGCATTTATTCTACGTGATACGAAATAAGCATTAACAATGCTCATTCACGTTCCCCAGGAGCATAGAAGGAGAAAACATGCAGACTTCTGAGCATGCTCTGTGGTAGAATGTGATAAATAATTTCTCTTAGGAAGAAAGAAAAAGATAATGCTATAAGCACAGGAAATATATGAAGTGGAAATCAATTCTGATTGGGAAACTGGGTGGACTTTATTCAACTGCATTTGAGTAGGTGTTGAGAAAATAAAAATTAATTATTAACAGGTGGAGATTTGGAATGAGGGAATTTCAAGGAGAAAATGTAGTAAGAGAAAAGTTGCTTTGGTAGAATAATACGGGGGGTGGTGGTGGTTATTTAACTTGGCAAGAGAGTAGGCTCCATTCATCCTTTTAGATGTTTATTTAGGTATTTAGATTATTTGTGCTGAATTCTTATTTATTCAATATTCTTATTTATTCATGGATGCATCAGATGTTATTGACCACCTACTACATGCTATCCTGTGCTCATTAACCCTGGACGAATTGATAGAATCTCTGCCCACAGGGAGGTTATGATACAGTACAGAAAACAAACAGTAATCAGATACTCACACTAAAAATGATCACAATTATTATGTTGGGTGCTATTATAAAGAATATTGGGGAATGAATTTAGGAAAGTAAGTTAGTGTTAAGAGTGTCTAAATTAGTGAAGGGTGTTCCACATGGCACATAAGAATATGGGAAGAGTGTGGCATGTTAAGGAAATTGATCAATAATTAGAGATTTGGCAGATGTCCGATCATGCGTGATCTTTTTTTTTTAAATTTTGTGTTATGTTAGTCACCATACAGTACATCATTAGTTTTTGATGTACTGTCTCATGATTCACTGTTTGCATGTAAGGCCCAGTGCTCCATGCAATGTGTGATCTTCTAAGCAGGTTTTTGCATTTGATACTTTATCCTGAGGTCAGTGGGAAATCACCAAAAGTTTCTGAGTAAGGAAATGATGCGAATTAATTAACTTTTTTAAGAAAATCACTATGATAATAGTGTGGAGAATGTGATCTATAATGTTCCAGGCACTGTGGGGCTAAGAAGAGGAAAAGATGGTTGAGATCAGATCACGGAGGCACTTGAAAGCCATATGTAGAATTATATTCTGGAGTCAGTGGGGAAACACTGACCAAATGAATTTGATCCATTGCTCTAACCTGGTCTCTTCAAGTCCAAGCTTTAGTATCTCATTTGCTTCTTGCAGACTCCAGAAAATTAAGTTTTGATTACAACTGCTGGCAGATACTTGATCCAATGGGCACTTGCAAACATTATTCTGATGACAATTCATGTGTGAAGAAGAACCAGTCAAAACTGCTCCCCTTCATAACTTTGTGAGGTGGAGGGGACCTTCGGGGGACTGAAAGCAACAGCAATATACTTTTAGGCAGCAGATCAAGACAAATGCCTGGCTGCTAGCAGACGTTAAATGGCAAATCAGCTTTATTCACAACTAAGAAAGCAGAAGGCTATAAAGGAAAAAGAGTACCAGCTAGTTGGCCATATTTCTGCATGCTGCAAAATGAAAGAGATAGCTGTACTTAGGCATCAGAGGCTCCTATTAATATAAGGAGTTCTCGTAATTTTGCAAGATGAATAACACTGGATTCTCTCATTACAACCTTTATGCCTACTTTTATGTAATTTTTGATTTTGAAACATCCAGCCATTGGTCCAGAGGGAACTTACTCTTGAAATTAACACTTCATCTGCTACTTCCTTATTGATGATCTCTATATAGAAGAATATTAGGGTCTAGGGACTTGGTTTCCTGTGTAGTAGGATGAATCAACTACCCCCTTCCCTGCCCCACCTCACCACCCTGAGCAGGAGGCAAGGTAAGATACAGGAAAGGAATTATATAAAGTCCAAATGTATGGTCCCAATATTTGGACCTGCTTTGGCATGCTTACCTGATCCTCCAGTTAATGAAGTGCTTAAACATGTATCTGAGTTAGGATCTATAAGGTCTACAAAAGCCCCATGTGGCAATACAGAGGAAAGGGGCAGTGCATGACCCTTCATCACCCAGTGGGGCTACAAGAAGATACAGGGGTTGTGGGCAAGAAGTTGGGGTGGTCTTCAGAAGAGCAGATAATGCCCCAGATCATAAGAACCAGAAGAATCATTTCTCCCTATGCCCAACAGAAAAGAGCTTAAGATTTGATTGTTCGGGGCACCTGGGTGGCTCAGTGGTTTAAGGCCTCTGCCTTCGGCTCGGGTCATGATCCCAAGGTCCTGGAATCGAGCCCCACATTGGGCTCTCTGCTCAGCAGGGAGCCTGCTTCCCTCTCTCTCTGTCTCTGCCTGCCTCTCTGCCTACTTGTGATCTCTCTCCCTGTCAAATGAATAAATAAAATATATATATAAAAAAAGATTTGATTGTTCTACTGAAAAAATAAAAAAAAAAGATTTAGCAGTTCTAATGGCATAACCAAATATAGTATAAATATAGAGAGGTCTTAACTTGGCACGTTTGTCTCTAACAACTCAAAATTATCTAGGTGAACATCAATAAACCGTAAAATTCTGGAGGTGTAACAAGAACAAAATGACTCAGAGAGCAAATTAATTACAAGCCAGCAAAGCTGGACTGAGGTACAAGCACGAAAGCCTGCACTCTCATGAGAAGTCTCCTTTCACAAGCTACACCTAGAAAAAGGGATTTGAAGTCCCACAAGAACACTCACATTCTTTTTATGGTGTGTCTTGCATTAGATGCAGCTTCAGCGGACATGCCTGGGGCGACTACTCTTTAATATCCCACACATCACAATCAGATGTGTGAGTGTGTCCGTGCTGTGCTTGCAGTGTTGGGGAGAGAGGAGGGGTCATAGGGAGAAACAGAACTTGCTTAGATATTGTTTATGATGGATGACTGCATTTTCTTCTTTTCTTCCACTGAGGAGTTAAGCTGATACAGGCTGAGTTCAATTAATATGTGGTGGAATTTTTAAAAAGGAAAATAAAAGAACAAAGTTTATTTTTAGTTAATGGTTAAACTGATTATTTACTTAAAAAAAACATACTTTTGAGTTAGCGACTTCAGAGCATTATTAAAAGTCACCATTTTATTCTTTTCTACTTGAAACTCTTTTTCTTTTCGTATGAGGATCTCACAACTGAATATACCCATTTTTGTACTATAAAATATTCAAGCTTTTTTATGTGCTGGTTAAATAGCAGGTTTTTAAAAATACCCTAATGAATAATTTCGGTCTCCTTACTGAATAGCTTCTGCTAACTAAACATGCCATCTATTTGTTCCTTTTGATTTTTGAGAAAATTGCCCAGGTTTGGTTTCCTAGGAAATAGTTGTCTGTCATGGAGGAATGAATTTGGACTGATTAGCTGACTCACTTATTCATCCCATCATTCTGGCACAGGACTGCACGGTCCACTGTGATGAGAGATGCAGTGTTAGGAAGGAATTGTATTCCTTTAGCTGACAGACATCGGAATGACTGAATTACAAACCGGACAGTCCATTTACGGGTTGTAAATGGACTTGTCCACTTACCGGTTGTGTAACCTTAAGCAAGTCACTCCAGCTGTCTTAAACATCAGTCTCCTATCTGTAAACCGATAGGGAGGGCTTCCCAACTCACCTCCTGAGAGAGCTACTGCTGAGGGGATGGATGCGACAGTGCTATCGTAACAGGAAAATTATGAGCTAATGTTAACTCACCTGATGGTATGTTAGACCCCGAGGATGCAGATGTGAGCACTGCCCATTTCTAACCCCATGCAACTGCTCGTCCAGTGAGGCAGTCACATCACTCTAGGCGATGAAGGCGGTGTAGGGGTTAGCCCAGGAGGAGTAGAAGGCTCAGCGGGGGGGGGGGAACGAAGTAGTAGGGGGTCAGGGAAGTCAGGAAGGCACTGTGGAGGCAGAAAGCACGGAGCTAAGTGTTGACACAAGTTACTGTAGGTGTTCACCAGGCAGATAGGACGGGGTAAAAAAAATTCCAAGCAGATGGGATAAAATGAGGAAAAACAGAAAACAGCGCAGCACAGGAAGGACAATGACGAAGGGTCTGGCATCACTGGAGTACAAAATGTAAGGCAGGGCAGCCCTAGAGGGAGAAAGAGACCAGACCAGAATGACTTTTCTAGTCACAGTAAGGAACTTGACTCTGTTCTACAGGAAATGAGGAGACTTGCTTTAGGAGCCCCTTCCAAATGCTCACGTAGTTTCCTTTACTGCCTTATTTACAGCGGGAAGTTAGTGCAGCTGTTTATTGAGAGTACGCTGTAATCAGGTTCCTAGCTAGTCTCTCTGACTAGACTGTGAGCCCCTCTAAGCCCCCAGCGCCTTAGAGTGTCCCGCATGTAGCAGAAGCTTAGCAAATGCTGATTAATAAATAAGCAAAGATTTCACCAGGGGAGTGACACGGTATAGATCTTCATATTTTTTTTTAAACTTTATTTAAGCTTTATTTAAACATATAATGTAACCCCACCACCCTCTCCCAACCCCTCTTCCCCCCACCCCCCTCAGTTTGTTTTATGACATTAAGAGTCTCTTTTGGTTTTTCTCCCTCCCGATCCCATCTTCTTTCATTTTTACTTTTCCTACCACCTTAACTCCCACCCCCGTTGCATCTCCACTTCCTCATATCAGGGAGATCATGTGGTAGTTCTCTTTCTCCAGTTGACTTATTTCGCTAAGCATAATACGCTCTAGTTCCATCCATGTCGTCGCAAATGGTAAGATTTCATTTCTTTTGATGGCTGCATAGTATTCCATCGTATATATATACCACATCTTCTTTATCCATTCATCTGTTGATGGATATCTAGGTTCTTTCCATAACTTGGCTATTGTGGACATTGCTGCTATAAACATTCGGGTACACGTGCCCCTTTGGATCACTACGTTTGTATCTTTAGGATAAATACCCAGTAGTGCAATTGCTGGGTCATAAAGATCTTCATATTTTATTAGTCACCCTGGCAATATCAGGCAAGAAAGGTAGTAGATGACAAAGAAGTAAAGATGATTCCACGATTGATAGGGAAATTTAATTGGATGAGCCCTACCACAAAAGTCACAAACCATAAAGAAGATGACAATGTGTTCAGTGAATATGTAAATAATATCACAGAGAAAGGAAGCGATAGGAAATTAAGAAAAGTAATACATGTTTATTCAATAAAGATGCACTAATTTGATCTGACCCCCCTTAAGTTATTAAAGAACTTATATTTCATGTAGCTCTTGTTATAAATTCATGTTACAGCAAAGGATATATATTTTTTAGATGTGCTTGTGAGAGCTGCTTAGAGGTGTTACAGAACTTCATTTAGCTTCTTATTTTGAAATTGGGTCTCCTCATAACATTGAATGTTCATCACATTTTTTTTCATTTATGACTATTTTAAGGTCAGATTTTCACATACCCAATATCTATTCAAACATAATCAATGAACACAGCATCTCATCTATAACTTTCTAGGGTGAGGAGTACACTAAATGGGTATAATTTCTGGGTTTAGGAAACCATCGGCTTTATGCCCAATTTCTTTTTCCATTAGCACTATCTCAGCAACGAAGCCACCTGAATTACAAAAACCTTTACATACCCATTATAAATACCATGTTATTATGATATTTTAAATTGAAAGGACAGGAAAAACGAGTATTGTGTTTTTACTTCACAGCCTTCCATTTTTTTTTCCTGGAAAATGATTATTTCCTTAAGATTACCAGATTACAAATTCTATGCTCAGAGAAAGATTTGAAAGATAACAATCAAATTTAATACTTGGGCATTGAGCAAATGGAGAATACATTTGGGGAGAAAAGAGAAACATTTTGACATGGATTTCATTAAATCTTCTGTCCCTTAAGTGAATGCTGTTTCTAAGTCACATGAGTTCCCAAAGTCTCTCTTTGTCCTAAATTTATAAATGGTTTCAACTCAGAAAATCCAAATGTAGTCCAGGGGCTGAGGGAGAGGGGAGGAGGAAGGAGGAGAAGGAGAGAGGGAGAGAGGGATGAGCAGAGAGGGAGAGAGAACTGTGCTTTTAAGATAAGGAGCTGTTCAACACTCTGACAGTTCAGTGTGGGACTGAGGCCAAAGCAAGTTGCTGAAAACTATAAAAGGCACACACGATCTCGATTACCTCACAATCACTGGCATATACATATTACAGGATAGCTCACAGTCCTTTGTCCTCCAAGGCACTGAAACTCCAAGTCACGTTCTGCTGACGGCCTAAAAGGCCCAAAGCATATTCAACTTTGTCTCTGTAGTCTCGCCCCAGTTTTTGATGGGGAAGACAGCCAACAAATCTGTATGTTGGGGCTGCCTGAATCTGATACCATCATGTGGGAACTTGGCATCTTGGGCTCTGGTTTATGCCATGCTTATAACACATTCTCCTGCTAATATTAAAAGGGATGATGATCTGCGAAACACATTATCTACTGTGAACTTTCCACAGTCAAGTCTCCCTGTACCCATCCTGATACTATTCTCAAATTGCAACAGCTATTATTTTCCCGTGATTTCACACATTTAGGTATTTTTCTTGGTCTTAAAAATCTAGATGTACAGATTTGATTTCATTTCTGCTTCTCATGAGATGGAGGTACTTGTATGATGACTCTAAATTCTTAAGTATTCATGGGACAACTGACTGAATCAAAGCATTCTCCAGAAGCTTATCCTGAGATATTTGTAAACCATGGGATTTCCTAATTCTAAACCATTCATAAAATCATCCCATTCATTCAGCAATGACACTGGTTTTACTTGAGTTGTGTTGCTCCATTTGAAGAGGGTTGTAATGGAATAGCATATTTTAAATGGAAGCAGCAGGATGGTGTAATGGTTACGAGTAAGGTTTTTAGAGGCAGAATGAGACTGTTTAAATACTAGATCTACCAGTAATTATCTCTGTGACCTTTGGCGAGAAAATTGACCTCTCTGAGGTTCAATGTACTTATCTGTGAGTAGGAAAAACAATTATCTCCCACACAGAGGTTGTAAGGATTAAGTATAATATATATAATAGGCCTGACACCCTGGCTAACATGAAGTAGGTGCTTGATATGCAGTAGCAATTATTGAGAATATGATTTTTTTTCATACCAATACTATATTTATTTATATATTGACAACCATAGCTCACCTACCACTTCTAAGGAGGAAAAATGATTTTTTCTTCTACATACAATATGTCTTTTATTAAACTGCCATTGTTGATAGCAATTTATATAATATATTCTGGCAATATTTACTCAGTGTTATTATATATCTTATTTACTGTCCATATTGGCTTTTGGAGGCAGAGGTGGAAATCTAGAGCTTTTCATTACAAGATTTTTTACAAGTAGTAGAAATATGTATTCAGAAAGCAATTTGATGTTGACTCTCCAGATACTTTAAATTCATTACTGTATAGTTTTCTGTTTCATTCTTTTTAGAGGCTACATTAAAGCAAGATGCTTCTACCTGAAATTAATTCAATTTTGTCTTTTTCTGTAGGAACATCTAGAAGCACTTGCTGTCTCTGATATTTTGGGGTTAGTCATTAAGAGGTTGGACAGCCCAGATGCCTGGCCCACTGCAGTGTCAGATTTGATGTCATTATGCTTGAATGGCTACCAGGGCCTTCTGACATTCTAATTAGCCAGAGGACTGCTAGTGTTGATAATCAAGCAGCCTACCAGGAAGTAAGTGATGCTCCCAACTCTAGCAACTGTCAGGGTTCAAACCATCAGATAAATTCAGCATCATCATATAATTCTTCACTCCCTTCATTTAAATATATATATAATATTTTAATATTAACATTAATAGTGTATTATATATGATCAATATATAAAATAATATATAACAATAAATTCACTTATTAAAATTAAACTGAATTTTTTTATTATGTTCAATTAGCCAACACATAGTACATCATTAGTTTTGGGGTTTTTAAAAAAGATTTAATTTATTTATTTGAGAGAGAGCAGGGGGTAAGGGAAGAGGCAGAGGGAGCCCTATGTGGAACTCTATGCCAGGACCCTGGGATCACGACCTGAGCTGAAGGCAGCTGCTTAATGGACTGAGCCACCCAGGCATCCTTCATTAGTTTTTGATGTAGTATTCAGTGATTCATTAGTTGCATATAACAACCAGTGCTCATCACAACACATTCTCTCCTTAATACCCATCACCATGAATATTTGTTGTTCTTGAAGATTTTATTTATTTTTAGAAAGAGAGAGTGTGAACAGGGGAGTAGCAAAGGGAGAGGGAGAAAGAATCTTGAGCAAACTCCACGCTGAACGTGGAGACCGACACAGGGCTCGCTCTCATGACCCCGAGATCATGACCTGAGCCAAAAATCAAGAGTTGGACACTCAACCAACTGAGCCACCCAGATGCCCCAATAAACTGAATATTTGAGTGGAGGATCAGTAGGTTTCTTTAGAAAGAAAAAAATATTCCTGAAAAGTTTTTTTTTTTTTTTTTTACTAATAATGGATGGGGAATGGGTATTAATAACAGACCCCTCATTATTCACTTGAAGTATTAAAAAAATTTCATTGTTCGGGGCGCCTGGGTGGCTCAGTGGGTTAAAGCCTCTGCCTTCAGCTCAGGTCAGATCCCAGGGTCCTGGGATAGAGCCCCACGTCTGGCTCTCTGCTCAGAAGGGAGCCTGCTTCCCTTCCTCTCTCTCTGCCTGCCTCTTTGCCTGCTTGTGATCTCTGTCTGTCAAATAAATAAATCTTCAAAAAAACAAATTAAAAAAAATTTCATTGTTCTTTGTTTTTAGTGTGTGTCCCTAGTTTTATTATGATGAATCTGACTTCTAATTGTTTATTTCATGTTTATGATATTCAATAAAGTTTCAAAGTCCCAGGAATGATTTATAAGTAGGTATAGGGTCTTTCAGTTAGAAGCCAGGCATTGGGAAAATTCCTCCCACTGAATCTATTCACAATGTGAGGTTCACATGGGCAGTAAATATTCTCATCCTCTGGGCATCTACTCAGATAATCTTATCCACATCTTCTCCCCAAATCTCTTTGTCAGACATCTTCAAATCTTATTCATCCCAATTCTCTGATCATTCGACCAGAGAAGACACTAGCCATCGTTTGTGATTTGGTGTCAATTAATACAGTGAACCATGTTTCCTTTTTTTCTCACTCTACCCTAAGCTTCCAGGACCCAAGTATTCTGGTATGGGAGAAACAACACTGTACATTTGTTTTGGACTTGGAATTTATACAATATTCTGTAGGCCAGTACTCCAAACTCCATCAGTCATCTCCCTGATGTTTCCGTAATTTCGTCCTCAATTGCCCAGCTCATCATTTTATAAGAGCAGCTGCTTCTGTGTTATATGCCAGTGAATTTGATAGGTAAATGTCCATGTTTCACTTTTTCAGGAAGAGATTTTAGCTATTATTTTGGAGAGCAATATTGGACATAAAAGTAATTTGTAAATTTACAGACAGGTAGGGTTACCACATGCAAATCCAGAATAAAGCTTATTCCAATGTAGGTAACACAGTAGCACAATGAAGGAAAGAATCCACACTTATTAATCTTGCTCCATGTAGCTGGCTGGTTTGCAATACCAGGGATGCATAATATTGGGCTCTGTGGCTGGCAGTTTGGGCCCTCAGGATTGTAGTAACCAGATCATGTTGGTTGGGGGAAATCCATGAAATACCTTCAGCTTGGGCATTATGTTCCCTTTGCTCATGAACTCACTGTGTTAGGGATGTTCTCAACATCTGCAGAAGGGGCTGTTTGGTCCACCTGAGTATTGGAGCTCTTCTGCACTGAAAGACCTTTGGTGAGTCTTCGCACAGGACAGAGATTTCACCTTCAATCCTTGTGCCCATACTGAGAGGTTTATTCACGTACATCTTCTGCAGAAATCCTTGTCATTAATCATCAAATCCTATTCCTTACAAATTCCTGAGCATCCAGCAAAGCCCATGAATTCTCAGCTTTCTTTCCTAAAGAAACTGGATAATTGGATGCACTGTTTGAGTTTCTACCCATTGGGAGGATATCCTTGATCTAAGTCCATCAGGGTCCCTTCTGAGTGTGGTTGTAACACTACCAGTCTACTCTTTGCTAGTGCCAGGATTTAGTGTGCTTCCGTCTGTAACAGCTGCAATATTTCCTCCGTAGTCAGCTGGCCATCAGAAACTACCTAGGAGGTCATAGATGTGTACTGAGGGAGTTTTAACCATATGGCAGGAGTAGTCACACTGGGAATATAAGTTACCTGTTCCTACGACTTATTTTGCCTTCTGGATCTGCTCATGACTGCTTCTATAAATCACACTTCCACCGGACGGTAGGTTGATTGCCGGGCCTGGCTTTATCACTAGGAGTTCGGAGTGTACAAAGTTTGCGGAGGGCAGACTGAATTACACAGTCATATACTGTTCGCGGTCAGACTTTCAATCTCCAGAAAACCCCCGTAACACGGTGGAATCTTTTAATGAAAAAAGTTACATGACGAAAGAGTCATGACTGTGCTGAAAACTCAACTCTAACTATCTTGGGACTTGCCTCATTTCCACTCAGCACCCACATCTGCCACAGATACTTCTAGATCTATTGTATATGAGGGGTCAGCCCTCTACTATTTAGACACGCAAGTGATGTTTTCTCAATTTGGGGAACTGAGAAACATTTTTAAAAAATCCTTTTGGTGTTGAGGATATGGAGCCTAAGCTGTCTCTGGAAACGTGTGTGCGTGTGTACGTGTGGCGGTGGTGAGAACTGGAGCACAGTCATGCAGCACACGTTGGCAGGATCAGATGACGCAAGACGCAGCTAAAGCTATTTCAGTGCAAACAAAAGTTAAACATGGCCTCCTTGTTGACTGAACAGAAGGCTGGGAAAGAGCTGGCGTGGAAGAACAGGTGAAGGAAGCAGACGGTAAACGTTTGGTTTGTTATATTTACAAATTTCCCCCAGCATCTGCCCTTGTCCTCACTGTTTTCACTGACTGTGACAGAAAAGGCTGAATTGCATTCTCCTTGTCAGATGTCTAATGGAGAAGGTATACGATCCGCACTTCATTAAGGAAGAAAATAAAGAGACAGAAAGTTGCTTCATGAACTAAAGCAGAGAAAAGTGAAATTACAACAGCAATGAAGCCAGATGATTAACGGAAATGAACACATTTCTGTGACAAAGGAAAGAAACTGAGAAGTGGAAAACTGGTGGGGACGTGTTCCTGCTGTGGTATATTTAATTGATGCCAGGCTGTTCCTTAGTTTGGATGCCGTGTTTTCAGTACAGCAGCTTATAAATGAATTTCCCCAATACCAAGCTGGATAACTCATTAACTTTTATTCCTTTTGTGCTTGAATGCCTAACCTTGTGTCATATTCCTGGGAAAGTATGCAGCAAAACAATGTCAAATCCTAACACCCTACTGACGCCATGGTAGCAGCGGGCCAGATGGAACACTGGTTCCATTCCTGAGCCACCGAACATGTAGGCATGTAAAGAAGCAGCTGGCCACCACCCCAAAATGGAGTCCTTTCTCAGTGGAGGGTCACCACCTTGCTTTGTTTCCCTCGGTGGAAAGATGATATTGTGTGCTTTGGTTTGCCTTTGCATTCTCTGTCCTTTTACCCTGACAAAAGGTACAAAGGAAGAGAAGGAAAAGACCAATGCTAATAATGGTCCGTGTCTTTAATACTCAGCAGGGACGTCTGCCTTTCAAGGTGGTCAGAGAAGTAATTCCTCCATGAAAGAAGTTTGTCTCAGTGAACAAGTCAAAGGAAAATTACTATGGAGCTTCTACATGTATGGCTTATACGGGTATGGAAAAATACTGTTAATGAAAAGGTCAAGGCTTCCATGAGACTTCAGATTATGGCAACACAAGCACTGCCATGATTGAGGTAAATCCTGTTTTACCAAAGACAGTATGAGTTTGAGAAGGCTGCATTTGGACACATGTAAGCCATCACAATGGCAGCATTCGAGAGGTTTTAATACAAACTATTCACGGGATCATTGGGATTCTAGCTCCTGTCTCTTCTTTCTTTACCTCCTGTCACCTGCCCTTTCTCTTTTGTTTTTTCCTTTCATTAAATTTCATTTAACTGTCTAACGTCTTTCTTCTTGGCATTTACAGTCAATTTAATTCCTCCCCTTAGAGTGCTTAGACTCCCCCTTCCTCAGGATTAAATGTTAAATTTTGGTGAAGAAACAGCTTAAGGTGATGGAAAGAACATGTACATTGTAGACACACTGGCCAGGGAGTCAGGAGGTGTTCTTTAAATTCACCAAGGCTCAGTTTCTTCACCTTGAATTAGAGCTAGTAACACCTGCCTTGGTTCTCATGGTCACAACCCCAGGCATATGCTCAGGATGACCTCTCTTCCTGAAAGGCCCTTCCTCCAAATCTGTACTTCAAGTTACCCCTACTACCCCACCCTTCAAGTCTACCACCACAAGTCTTCCTGGAGCCCACACATTAGGAAGTGAGGGCTGCTTTTGTGTTCCCTCAACACCACGCGTGATATTTGTATTTTAGCATGTAAATCTGAATTTGATTTACGTGCCTATCTCTCACGGAACAGAGGCTCCATGAAGACGGACGTCATGCCTTCTTACTCTTGAAACTCTAGTAGCCAGTACAATTCTTGGTCCAGGGGACATGCTAATTAAGAAATTTCTACAGAACCGAATCATTCTTTGAATTATGATTTGTCTTAAAGATTAAATCACACATTTTACATATACACCCAGTGTGCCTGACACATGGTTGGTTGTCATTTCTGCTTAATTTAATTAAAAAATCATGACAACTCGATGAGGAGAGATGATTTCATAGATTGCTTTTGTTGCGTGGATTGATGTTAGTCACAGAATAGATGGCCTTGAAGCTTCAGTCAAGTTCTGCTGTCCCAGGGTAAATAAGAACATGCCATCACTCAGAGCTCCTGCCTAATGCTTAGTGGGCACAAATTAGTTATTTGTTGACAGGATGAAATAATAAAATATCAGCACCCTGTGAAGCCTTTTTTTTTTTTTTCATTTTCTTGACATATGTAGACACTTCTTTTCCTGAGGTCTCACATAACTTTTCTCGTATTTTTATTAAACAGTGCATTTCAGACTATTCATGTCTGTTCTCCCTACCAAACTATGGAGTGTTCCCAGGCACGTGCTATTCTACCTATCTCATTCATTCTCAGCACCACTCACTGTATCTGAAAGAGTAGGTATTTAATAAACATTTATAGAATTGGGCTTTATCAATATTAACTGGACAAATAGTCAGAATCTTCCTTCTGCTTCTTCCTCTCATCCAGTGTACTAAAATTAGAAAATTCAACTTTCTTAGGAGGTTTAAAAAGGCACCACTGCAGTGCCATCACCTAATTTATTCCCTAAATTAGGAATTCCAAATGAATTTCTCATTAGATCCTGTAAATGAAAAATTTAGTATAGGTAAATTAAAATAATCAAAATTTTAAATCAGGGGAGTGTGGCAATAAATTTTCCCTTACAGGTATGTAAGTCATTGATAGCATATTTCTACCTGATAATGCTTAATTTGAGCTAGTATTTACATAGAACGCTCCCATTCTAATCACACTGTAGGGGGAATTACAACCCAGTGCAGCTTAGGCATGTGTTCCTTGGCAGAAGGCAGAAGGGACTCAATCTGGTAAGTGACCTTCCTCTGATTTTTCATCATGCACTACATATCTTGAATAATGGCTGACTTTGTTTTTTGAAGGGCTCTGTCAGCCCATTTCAGGGACTGAAACACTAAAGGCTAACTGGCTCTACCTCACAGCCTCGACACAAGTGATCTTTAATTTTTGATAGAGCCAGACGGTGACAATGAGTGACACTAGTCTATAGGCTTACCCTTTCCCCTCCTTGGTAGATGAGGAAATAGGAAGTCCCAGGGTCAGAACCCTATTCTTAGAAATCAATTGCTGTGACTGCTGCTGAGCTAATCGTAGATTTCACCAGCCCGACTAATGCTATAGGCTGGAATAGAGCTGCTGCCTCCGACATTGAGGAAATCGTGGTTCAGGCATGGTGAGAATACAAAGGGAGTGTCAGCTCCTAGTCCTCACCTGGGCTCCTTCTCCTAGGAGGAAGATGGTCTGTCCCAGGCTTACTCAGCAGTTACTACCTTCAAGCTCACTACTCTATCCCAGCTATTCCAGGGCATACCCAAAGACTCCAGAGCAAGTTGGGGGTTTGAGCTGGGCCTGAGGAGAGATTGGCTAGGATGTAGGGTGACTGTGGCCTCTATAGCAGGAAGAAAGTATAGAACATCAGCAGCTCATCAGGCACAGTGAGCTTCGGTGAGATACTCTCACTGGCCCCAGTGAAGAGCACTGTGCCATGCTGCACGGGGAGTGGTGCCTGGGCTGCAAAAATGCTGGCTGTCACTCCCCTGCAGCATAAGTAGGACTGGTAGAACCCACTGCCAAGACCTTGTATTCAGGGATGGAGCCAGGGACAAATAGCTGGAACAAAACGGGAAGCATCACAATTCTAGACTTTGAGTTATACTACAAAGCTGTAGTAATGAAACAGTATGGTATTGGCAGAAAAACAGACACAGAGATCAATGGAACAGAACAGAGAACCCAGAAAGAAACCCACAGTTATGAGGTCAATTAATTTTGGACAAAGCAGGAAAGAATAGACAATGGGAAAAAGACTGTCTCTACAACAAATGGTGTTGGGAAATCTGGTCAGCTACATGCAAAAGAAACTGGACCACTTTCTCTGACCACACACAAAAATAAATTCAAAATGGATAAAAGACCTACATGTGAGACAGGAAACTGCAAAAATCCAAGAAGAGAGCACAATTACACTGACATTAGCCATAACAATATATTTCTAGATATGTCTCCTGAAGAAAGGGAAATAAAAGCAAAAATAAACTATTGGAATTACATCAAAATAAAAAGCTTCTGCCCAGCAAAGGAAACAATCAACAAAACTAAAAGACAACCTATGGAATGGGAGAAGATATTTGCAAATGACATATCCAACAAAGGGTTAGTATCCAAAATCTACTAAGAACTGCCACAACTCAACAGCCCACAAAACAAATAATCCAGTTTAAAAATGGGCAGAAGACATGAACAGACATTTCTGCAAAGAAGACATCCAGATGGCCAACAGACACATGAAAAAGTGCTCCACATCACTGGGCATCAGGGAAATACATATCAAAACCACAATGAGATACCACCTCACACCAGTCAGAATGGCTAAAATGAACAAGTCAGGAAACGACAGATGTCGGTGAGGATGTGGAGAAAAAGGAACCCTCCAACACTGTTGGTGGGAATGCCAACTCATATAGCCACTATGGAAAATGGTATGGAGATTCCTCAAAAGGTTAAAAATAGAACAACTCTACAATCTAGTAATTGCACTCCTGGGTATTTACTAAAATACTAATTCAAAGGGATACCTGCACCCTATGTCTGTAGCAGCACTGTTTCCAATAGTCAGATATGGAAGCAGCCAAGAACCCATTAATAAACAAATGGACAAAAAAGATGAGGTAGGTAGGTGTGTGTGTGTGTGTGTGTGTGTGTGTGTGTGT